>RJWM01001597.1:0-148425 GCA_004363535.1 Dasyprocta punctata
AATTTACAAAAGTTGAAAAAAGTAAAGGATCATGAGCTAAAGGCTTCCCAGAACCACTGGAGCTCAATCACTGCTGAAAATTTAGATAGAATATAAGTGAGTAGAATGGAGAGAAAGTGATTATACATAAAAGACATTATAAAGAAGCAAAACGACTAGAAAGAGAAGGCATTTTGTTCGAAGGAGAATAAGAAACTACTACTTTATTTCATTGGTGATAGTTGTATTGAACATGACCAGAATTCTGAGAATCTGCTTCTCTAGAAGCCATCTGCAGAGAACTATTTTCAGCATTTTCTAAAAGGTATTTAGCAGACCTTGGTCATCTTTAAATATTCTTCACATTGGAAATAATTCAATGGGCAAATACTGTTAGTGTGGAAAATGTTTCACAATAATCATTCATTCATTATGTTGGATGTGAATATTATCTGTTACTTTTCAAAAGCCCTTTGCTTTCCTTTTTGAATGCTTCATTTCTGAGCTTTTACCATAGACCCAGAAACTGACCAATCACAGTTCTCTACTCCCAAGGTCCATTCTAAAACAATCCTATTATGTGCTTTCCAGCTTTTATTCTCTTAACTGGATAAAGGCCAAACCCTCTTTGGTGGCAAAATAGATGGAATGTTGCATAAAGCTGTGAAGAAGTCCGTCTACAAATAAGGAATTAAATGTACAAACAGAAAGAACAGAAATATTATGGAGAAAACCCTTACAGTTTTTTGCTCCTTGGTCCCACTTCTGGCTTGAACTCTTCTTAACTTGGCTGTGTATTTTTTGTACTTTGGTGTCCATAAATTGATTTTTAAAATTTCGTCCCATTTTAAACTCATTCCAACTGGAGTTCCCTTACTTACAGCCAAAGCAAATCTCACTAATTCAAGCTATAGATTTTGTTGACTGTTGAAGATGAGCAACAGATAGTATTAGCATATCCACAGCGCTAAAATTATTGTTTCAGCTATTTAACTTGACTTAATATTTTCCCATAGCTCTAAATCCATACATACTTGGTTCTTCCCTGGTGAATTAATTTGCACCATGATTAAGTTATAGGAGCTGCTGTTTGTTCCTCTATTGCTAGAAAAATAAAATTTTTATCCAATTCTTATGGATTTGTTATGACTCTGGAATACTGTATTGAGAAAGATTATAATGCCATACATGGCCTTGTGAAAGGGTGCCAAATTGGTTAATGATATCTGACGTGGATTATCACGTGTAGCACTGGTGTAGATGTGTCAAATTTGCCCTTTTTAAAAGGAAGCTGGCCTATGCACTGATCCTTCCTCACAAGCAAGAAATCATGGATCTGAAGAGAGAGAAGTTGACCCAAATGTTTCTGTAATATTTGTCCTCCCCTCTCTCTCTTTCTCTCTCTCCCTCTTCCCCCCACCTTTCTGTCTCTCTTCCTCTCCTGATTCACCTTCGTTTGTGTTGTACCTTTCAAATATGGGTTGCCCACTTGGTTTTCAACAGGTGAAAGGTTTTTGTGCTACCATCCCAAAATGAGAATTATGAGAGATGGAAAAAAAACTGAGGTGCTCTTAAAATGTGTCCAGTTAAAAAATACAATAAAATTCAGCAGTCTTTTCTTTCCCTCCTTAAAATGCTTATTAAAAATGAGCCTGTTTGGAGCCATGTAAACTCTCCACTTGGAGGATATTCAAGGAAGTGAATTCTCATCTCCAAGCCACAAGACAAGAAATCACATAATGTAGTATATGCATCTGTGCTTATTTGTGATACAGAGAAAACACTAAAAGAACAAATTCTAAGACTTTTTGTGCTAAGGGCTTTTTTGAGTACCATGTAGACAAAGAATCAGGGGTACCTTCATCTATGAACCAACAAAATGATGTCAATAAACGTGTAGGCCATGACCAATATGTGATTTGTGTAAGCACCAGTTCCCAAGATGAGTGCAATTATTATGTATAGCAAACATATACTAATAAAAAATTAAAATCAAAACAGAATCCCTTTTCAAATGTATAAAGTAAATGGCATAGTTTCAGAAATACTGGAGTAAGAGAGCTTCTAAAGCATGAGGATCAGAAGATGCTCTTAAAAAATCAAGGGTAAATATTGAAAATGGACTAAAACGGAGTAAGACTGCACATTAGCAAGGACTGAATTTAATCTAGTTGGCAGTTTGCATAATTGGAAGTAAAAGGAATAAGCCAAGACATTTGTTTTGTTGATATTTTGTTTTGCTTTGTTTTGCTCCAGCATTGTCTATTTCACATCAAGTTAGCACTTGCCATCTGATAAGCACTGTGCCCAGTGGTTTGCAATGTGGATTGATTTAATCCATTTAACTCTGTGACATAGATGCTATGCTTCCTTTCAGTATGGACGCTTTCAGTACAGAGTAGCTTCAAACTTTTTTATAAAGCAAAATCAGTAAGTGAGCACTCTTCCCTGATAGACTTCCCCACCAAGAAAATTCTGCTCTTCCTAACAAAGAACGTAAATTACTTCAGGAGAAGAGTGCCATGCCCATTCACGTCCATTTCACAAAAACAAAAGCAAAGATAGTGAGATAATACCTAGGTCATAATAATTTTCACTTGCATAACGAACTCAAATAAAATGTATTTGATTAAATTGTTATTATCATCTCATCTTCCTCAATCTTTTTCATCCTTTCTATTTTTTTTCAAAAGCAAAATTGGCTTAACAATAAATGTCAGATTATCCATGTCCCATTAAGAACTTCAGAATCCTAGTTATTGGCCAACTCTCCAAATCTACAATCCATCAAATTGCCTTTTCTGCAGTTCTACTGTTAGTGGCTACTCTATCTGTTTTAGAGTCAACCTCGGGGCAAAATTCATCAGTGAATTTCATCTGGAGTGTCTTTACTCTTTGATTAGTCAGAGTTCTCCAGAGAAAGAGAGAGAGAAAGAGAGACAAAGAGACAGAGAAAAGATAAAAGGAAATTTAGTAGGGGAATTGTCTCCTGTGATTCTGGAGGCTTCTAATTGCAGTGACAATAGATTTACTCCAAACATAATAGCCCCAGATCCAGGAAAACCAACAGTCTGATTCTTAATCTGAAGCCAAAGTCTTAAACTCTAAGGGACTGCTGGTGTAATTATGGAGTCTGAAGCCTAGAAAGCCTGGACTTCTCATGTCCAAGGGCAGAAGAACAAAAGTCCCCTAGCTCCAGTGGAGAGAAACAAAGAAAGAAAAATCATCTTTTCTTTGCCTTTTGAAAACCTCTGTCTAGGGACCCTGATGATTGGATGATACTCGCCCATGTTGAAGGCCAATCTTCCCCACTCAGATTGGTCCAATCTTCACCACAAACACTCTCATAGAATACGCAGAAGTAACACTCTGCCACGTTTCTAGGTATTTCTTAATCTGGTAAGGCTGACACCTAAAATTAATCATACTTGCTGGTCTCTGCCACTACTTTATCTTTCAAGAGTCAGCAAAGATCATAAGTGCTCCCTGATTCTTTTCTTATCATCTTTAGCCAGAAATATTTCCATCTGTTGAAGTGTTTCTCAAAGTTTTGTGCTCCAAATTTTTATTAAAACTGAAAAGTCTAGGTCTGATCTAAAAACATGAAACTCTGAGTCTGAATAATTAACAAGGTCTCAGAGACTTTTTTCATCAAAATTTAAGAAACACTACTCCAAATGGGTAGAGTATTTTTGTACTCCAATGTCTGCGATAGATTTCACCTATTCTGAGTTTATCACTAGATCACAAGTACTCACAACCACAGACTATGCTTTTATATTTGTATCTTTTATAATATTCAGCACAGTTCTCTGTGTATTAAGTAGATGATTAATAACAACTGGTTTCATTTTTTTCCCGAAAATAGTTTTATTTCAAACCTAGGCACATTGTTTCAATCAACAATTTTGAGGACTGATTCTTTTTATTCAGTGGGTAGCCAGATGGTTGCTATGTTGATATCGTATTTTTGTATCTATTTCTGAATCTTAAAAGTTTACCCAGACTAACAGGCAAGCACGGGGCTTGAAAGTTTCCATCCAGATATTCGCTCAACTAGAGTCAGCAAATTCAGGCCAGTGGTCAAATGTAAAAATAAAAGAATTTAAAACAATCCATAGTATTCCTTAAACTGCACAGCGAACTTGCCTCAATGACAGGAAATGCTCCCAGGACTGTGCTCCCAGTCTCGGCTGACACCATTCTCAGATCATTTAAAGACGAACCCCACTGAGCTGCACGCCTCATTTTGAAATCATATCTGCTTCAGGCAGAGCTGGGCTCAAAGGGACCAATTACCGAGAAAAGGGAGGGGGTTATTTCCGCCTAAAGTCCCTCGGCTCCCTGAGGTTAGCTCTACTTTCTTAAAAACTATGGGTATTTCTTAGGACTATAAACCAAGTTGGGCAGACTTGTTTCTCCCTTATAATTCCCTGTAGTACTTCACCAAATTCTCCTTGTAACATACGCAGAACTTTAGTAAATAGTGTTAATGAAGCTTAGGGTAGAACGGTCATTCCTATGTCTTCTCCACAGTGCTTATCATTTAGTGGAACTTGAACTTTATAAAAGCAGTGTATTTCAAACAGAGAGAATTTAGTTCTGAATTTTTAGAAAGGTTAATAGCTATCTAGTTATCCAGAAAGTTTCATATGAAGATCAATTAACCTATTTTTTTTCTTTCAAACTACACTTTTTTGTCTTTGGGGAAGTTGACTATCTTGAAAGCCAATGAGAAAAGTTTTTATTAAATAGCTCTACAGGCTAGCAACTTCCCTCTTTGAAAACCTTAGCCACATATAGTACTACAGAGGAGACTTTAGGCAATTAAATCAAAGAAACCCAAACCGTACACCCATTATCCATGTTTCAACAGTTCTCTTTGTGACAGGTACAGTGGAAGTGAAATTCTTTTTTGTAACTCCTCTTCTCAAATTTGACATGGTTCTGTGAAGTCTATCACAGAGCAATTAAAAAGAGAATTCAATCATACTATTCAACTGTATCTTAAAGTCTCACCTTGTTCAGCTAAGACAGCTGAGACTTTTATATAAGAAAAGAATAAAAGTTTATAGAATGCCTTTTCTATGTCATTTTATTAACTATGAAAGTATACATACTGCAGGCTAATATTTAGACACCTGTAATATCATATTAATATTTTTGTACAATTTTGTTAGCACAAGTTCAATATGCAACATTCTTAAATATAAAATGAAAGCAAGTTAAAATTATATTCAGATACATCTGTATTTAAACGATTGCTATTCTCAGACAACATAAAACTTCATTGGTTATTACTTCAATCCATCTGACTAGCATAAATTGAAGCAGATTTTATGTTAATGAATTATAACTTCTGGTCTTGGTTCCTTGAGAGCTAGAAATATAGCAGGAAAAAATTAACAAAATCCATTCTTTACTATATTATCAGTCTTATAAACAGAATCCAACTTCAACAGTGTTCTTGAATTCTATACTTACTGGTGCTGCTCAAAAAATAAAACTTGGGGTTCAAGCACAAATGACAGTAGTTGGGAACGGACACTAGTTGTAGTACTCCTGTAAAAGTTTTACTCCTGTAAAAGTACAGATATTTTCTTTCTTACAGAATGTTAAGTCTTATCTAATTCTTACACTGGACATACATGCCCCAAAACTATAATATAAAAGAACATGCCATCTTAAAGTTAAAGGTCTATATACAAAAATTACCGCCATTAGCAAGACAACAATTGAGCTTTAGTAGATATAAGATCTTTAGGAATAAATGAACCAATAAAAGACATATTGAGTTGATTCACATGCAGATGTCTGAATAACTGAAAAGAAGTCAAGAAATTATCAATAATATTAATCACAAAAACACATGAAGTTGTAGGCACATAATGAGTACAATTTGGTGTTATCTCACTTGTCCTTGTAAACTTTATTTACTGTACTTTTTGCATTTTGCACAAACAAGTGCTTATCCACTCCAATTTTCTCAAGGCTTTCTCCTACACTTTATTCTAATATTTCCATATTTTAAGTCACTGATCTAAATCTATAATCATTTTATGTTGACTTTTATAACTATTGAGAGTCAAGGGTCTATTTTTATTACTCTGGATATGGTTAACCAATTTTCCTAAGACCATTTGTTGACAAGACCATCCTTTCTCAATCTGTGTTCTTCATATCTTGATCAAAAATCAATTGATTGTAGATGTGTGGGTTTACATCTAAATTCTTAAGTATATTAAGAAAAAGATATCCTTGCACATGACTGGAGGAAATGCAAATTAATAGCTATTACAGTTTATACATTGTGTCAACTTGAGAAGTCTAGAAGCTTAATTAAGTAAGGCAGTAGCTCTACATCCTGGGGTGTAGAGCACAAGCAGTTAACTCTTCATTGTGTCAATTTGAGAAGGTAGGAAGTTTAGCTGAGAGACTCAGCAGGGAGCCAGGGGTCTTACTTGGTAAACATCTTCATCCTGTGCAAAGGAAGGCAAGGAGATTTGTGAAGCTACACCCACCCTGGTGGGGGGCCATCCTGTGTACAATATGAGGGAGGAGAAGAGGCTTGCTCTTGCTGCTTTTGCTTGGCTGCTGCCTTGAAGTGCTGCCCCAGTGCCATGCCACCCTACCTTGGAGCCAGCTGATTATGAACTGAAACCTCCAAAAACTGTAAGCTAAATAAACCTTTCCTTCCCTAGTTTTGGGTGTCTGGTGTTTTGTCTCAGCAGTGAGTGAAAAGTAACCAAGACAATAGTCATATGGAAAACTTTATGAGATTCCTCAAAAATTTAAACAGAATTATAATATTAGTAATCATATTACTGGAAATACATAAAAAGAAAATGAATTCAGTATATTGAAGAGACATCTAGCCCACATACTTACATTGGAACTATTCACAATAGCGAACTGTAACAATTTAAATGTCCATCAAGTCATGAACATGTAAAGAAAATGTGACATGTATTACAATGGCATATTTTTCAGTCATAATAAGTATGAAATCCTGTCATTTGAGGCAAGATAGATATAAAAGTAGATGGTATGGTTTAGACCTCAAGTGTCCCCCAAAACACTCAGGTGTTCAGAGGTGGGGCTGTCAGTATGTAATGGATCATTGTGTGCTATGGTTAACAATGTTAGGATAAGTGACCTGGCTGGAATTGGTTCACTGGGCGTGTGTCCTGGAAAATAATATCTCCCTCCTTGGCTCCTCTCTCGTATGTTATTGCTTCCTCTTCATCATGACTTGAGCAACATTTCTTTGGCTCAAACACTTCTGCCATGCTGCCACAGTCTTGGAACCAGACAATTATGGACTGTAACTATGAGATAAAATAAACTTCTCCTTCTTTTAATTATGGTTGATGAATGAGAAAAGTAGCTAAGACAGATTTTGCAACTAGATAAGTGAGGTCTTTGCTGTGATTCAACCCAACCATATAATTTAGAAGCCCTTGGAACTAGATCATAGGAGGAATTTGGGAAGGTTCGGAGATGCAACTAGAGAAACCAGAAAATGTTTTAAGTCAAGTTTGATGAAACATTTTGATCAGAATTCAGAAGATCAAAATTCTGATAGAAATTGAGACAATACAGGCCAGGTTTAAGAGGTTTCAGCTGGAACAAAGGAGTTCATTGGCGTTTTGACTCCAAGTCACATTTGTTATGCTCTGGCAGACAAACTGTCAAAATATTGCCAATGTCCTGAGAATTTGTGGAAGACTGAGATTAAAGAAAGCAGATTAATTAATCTGGTGGATGAAATTTCAAGGAAGTCTAACGTTTATTCTGTGCCATTTGTATGTCTGTGACTTTCAACCAGATTTATATTAAATATCAAGAGTAAAAAGTCAGTTTGAAAAGTTTTTAATTTCCCCAGAGAGAAAATGTCTGCAAAATTGGATCAGAGAAAAGTGTGGTTATTAGTAAAATGATATGAAAAGATTAGTATTAAAATGAAGCCAAATACTTTGATTGCACCAGAACAATAGGAAAAATGCCTTGAGGGCATCTGAGGAATTAGTAAGCATCTACATTTCTCAGGTTAAAAGGTATAAACATAAGACTTAACTTTGAGAAGAGAGCATCAGGATGTCCTGCTCTAGAAGGAATACCTAGAGAATTGGTTCTCCAGAATTTGATTCAAAGTGCTCAGGAATTCTATAGTCTGAGGTCTCTGCATCCATGATCCAGCTGATCATATACCTTATGGTCATCCATGTGGTTCTGGTTTTATGGACATGCAAGTGTAAGAGTTGTGGGGTCAGGCAGGTTTGTACACAGATTTCAGAAGGAAGCCTGGGAGGCCAGGCAATGCACCTCTGAGGTGGCAGTGGTACAACTGAAAAAGTGAAGCAAAAATTGCAATGGAGATGAAATCAATCTGAATATTAATGCAAAAATGTCAGATTGCTTTAAGCAAAATGCTGAAATAATATATTAAAAATGTAAATAAATTCCTCCTTTATGCCACACAAAAAGTTATATTACCTAGAAAAATATTAAATTTTAGTTATTTAAACAAAAATTTTGTGTAAATTATATACCATGAAGAGAAAAGTCACAGATGAGGATAGCCAACTACAACGCACATATGACCAAAATAATTTTTGCAAATAACTATCATTCCAAATAGAAAAATGGGATTATAAATAAGCATCTGAAAAATGCTTGGCCTTACAACCAATCATAGAAATAGAAAAATCCGAATGAAATTCAAATTCTCAAACACTAAATTGGCAAAAAGAAACTGATGAGAAGGTGAAGAGACTGGAAATTTTAACCACTGATAATGAGAGTACGATTTGGCCCAACGACGTTTGAAATTTAAGGAGTGAATTCTGAGTCAAAATAGTGAGTATCATGTAGTTCAAACAGGCCATTCCAGTTTAGCTTTATATCCTGGAGAGATCCTTGAATATTTTGTCCTGTAGACATGCATAAGAATGTTCAAAGAAGAAGTACATTTGGAATCTTAGGAATTTGGAAATAAATGTCTACTGGCAGAATAAATGACAAATTGTAGTAAATGTATACACTAGAGTATTCTATGGCTATTGAAATGAGTTCTATAGAGCTACATAGATTATCATAACTTTACCGTACATATTAAAACATCAAAAACAATAACATATGCTTTAATTTATATCCACATATAAAGAAATCAATAAACTAGCAAGCACTAATTGAAATTCAATTAACCGTAGTTGGAACAATATGATCTAGGAGGATTCAGGAAAGCTTTCCTGATTACAGTGTTCTCTATTTTAAGTTGAATTATGAATATATGTATATTACCATTCAATATATAATTTTGCCTGTATCTCTCTCTCCTTTCTAAAATTATTTCACAGTAATTATAAAGCATATTAATGTAAACTATGCAAGTAAAATGTGTATTAAGTTATTTTTGCAGTGTATAACTACTCCCACATACAGCGATTCCTCCTTTGTAGGGGAAAGATTAGAAATAAACACAATTTAATATTGTAAGAAGACCAGTTTAAAACAAAAAAAGACTGAAGTTACAGAACTGTATATGGGTTGACTTTAATATTGATATGCCAATCTTGAAAGTAGAACTCTATCCTAATGAAACCATTCTTTGAAGCATCTAATATTTCTGGCTCTCTTTCAGATAAAGTTTGTTCTACTCAGGAACATGTAAATAATAACACTACAAAAGCATTTTAAGCTGTAAAGTGCATGTCATAGGGTTACGAATTCATCTGCTGCTCTGATGCATATTAAATGCAAGCAATTTCAGACTACCGATTAGATTTATCAATAATTGATGCAATATTATTGTGGATGATTAAGGTTATTTCTTTTAATAGGATTCTCGAATCACATTTAACATCCTGAAATAAATTCTTCATGACATATGGACCTGCATACACTTTGGAAAACCTTCCAGACAAACTTTGTAAAAATGAATCAACCAATCACAGGGCACTAAGAAAAAAAGAAGTTTTACACCAATTATGACTTATCATAAGATATTTTGCAGTAACAAAACTATTGTTTATACCTAGCCTTAGCAGCTCTTTTTTATCTCCGTTATTTATTTTATTTCATACTCAGTTATGTTTATTCTGTATCTTTCTGACATATGAGAAAAGAAAATGGAAATAACTTCAGATAATTCGGTATGTCAATATTATAGTATATTAATAGGTCCTGAAGGACTTTTTTTTGTATTTGAATATTGAACACAAAATTTTATCAAAATAAAATACCTTCATAAGAAAAATAGACCAGCCCATTATATGAAAACATGATTTTTTTTCCTGCACTGTTCCCCTGCGATCCAAAAATAGTTACTTTATGGGAAATTAACATATATACGTTTACAAGCTAGGCCTAGTCTGAAAATATATAAATTGTGAAAATAATGATGCAATTTATTTGTACTAAATAAAATTGCAGTGGCACTTTTGAGATAAAGAAAACTGCATTGGAAGAAAAAGAGTGATATCCACAATTTGAGATTTATAAAACACTTGTTCTGATATTCTATTTATATTATGTATGAATTTTAGAATATTCTATCTGCTCAAAATTTTGTGCTGTTTAAAAGATGTATAATATATAATGTTATGCCAACTTAAAAAGTTTAACATCAAGCTATATGGTCAGTCCATACTAGTAAAACCATATTACATATCTATACAGTAACTGAATTTGAAATATCTAATAATAGTACACAATGATGACAAGCTTCTTCTTGATCTATAATTTTTTAAATAAATGAATAAGCAACTTATTGTTGGATGAGGAACATCAGTTTGAATTTCAATAGACTAGGAAGCCCATAAGCAGATTCCTATAAACCATATGTCAAAATTATAAAAAATATTTGATAATGTATTGCCGTATAGAAATCCTCTACATCCAGAATGTTTAGTTATCTTCTCTGCAAAACCCTTTATGTTAATCATAGGTTATTTCCTGAGACTTCAGTAGTGGGGTTCAAAATATATGGATGCACATAGAACTACTTTTAAATTGTGAGAAAACCTAGGCTTTACCACATGTATGATTCCAAGGGTTTTAATTTGCATGTATTAACAAATCAAGTAAATACCTCAGGTAACTCTACAGGTTTTCCAAAATAAGGAAAATATTTGCAAAAATCAAACAGATTCTATGTTCTTAAAATGAAATGAGTTCTTTGCAAGAACAAAAACATATATATATATATATATATATACTAATTTTTAAAACCTTAGAAGAATACAAAGTAGAAAAACCACCAAAGAGAAAAACAATTGCCTCATGAAAATAAACAAAACAGTAAAATTCTGCTAATCAAACAGATGTTTTAAAAATCACTTATGGGACATAATTTTTTACACTCTACACATATGGATAAAATTCTGAGATTTTACATAACTTTTTGTTGAATTGTATGATTTGAAGAGATGGATATATTCTCAGATAGTAATATAAAATATCAGTACATTCCTAAAGATAAATTTAGCAATTTCTATTATTCAGCAAAAGAATTATGCAGCAAATAATCTTAGAGAGGTTATATATATGCAGTTTTCATGCCACAGAGGCCGGCACTGTGGAGCGATTTCTTAATAATCAGCTATGCAATAAGAACTGAGACTGGTTAGATACAAACTCTTGGTAGTACTATAGAGGTTGAGTGAAGATGAAAAGGAAACAGAGAGTGGGCTTGTTTTGGGACAGGTCAAGTTGCAAGACACCAAGACTAGGACTGAAGTCCAGTCATTTATTTTTCTATTGGAAATTAGACAGAGGTGTGGCCCCAAATGGTGGCTAAGATTTTGCAAGGATCAGTTGAAAATTTCACCTCTTCAGCTTTTGTCACATTAGCAAAAAAGAGAAAAAAATTAGGAAAACAAAGGTGATAGGAAGGGGTTACTTATAGATAAATAAGATGCCTTTCTAGTCTCAAATTCTGGCAAGAGACAAATGCATCTAGCTACGAATGAGCATCAGCAAAGACAGAGTACATATATATACTATACACCTGAAACAGTGAGTTGCTCCAGTCAGAAATTTACACTCCAGTAGTAATGATACAGAAGAAAGAAGTGAGCTCGTCAATTAGATGTTACCACCAGAGGCTCTGCTATGCTCAATATAAATACTAAGAAAAGCTTTTCATGAATAAAAATGATGCATATTTGTACAAATATATTAAAATTGAGTTCTAATTGGTGAAATAATCAATGAAGGGTATTCAAAAAGGTGGACTGGAGAAATACTGGAAGGTCATTTATTAGATTAATAAAAATGACATACAAGAATGTAACAAACCTGTAATCTCTAAATGTAAGGAAAATGAGTCATGCTTAAACCATATGTGGGTTTATGTCATCGGTCTGAAGTCTCCTAAAATGAGCAGACATAGAGCTCAATCCTCAAAAGGAAACATTAATAAATAGTCTTCAAGTGGTAATGGCTTTGTGTGCACCACCTAGAATTGGATAGGGGTAGGGATAAAAGCACAGAAAGAGTGCTGAGACTTCACGGAGCTAAAGGAACAATTTTTATGACACGGGTGTGTGTGTGTGTGTGTGCACGCGCATGCCCTCTGAATTTTTTTTCATTACTGCCTCATTGTGGTCTGTCTTCTATTTCACAACTACTACTAGATATTGTTTTAAACTAGGTTTCAGACAACTTCTAGTCCAACTTCCATTTCCAAACAAAACAAATCAAATACAATCCACCTTAGTAACTGTGCATTACTAAATTGGCACAGACGAACTCATACTCTCTTTTTTCTTTTATTTTTTTATTTTTTTATTTTTTTGCTTGTTTGTTTGTTTTTGTACCAGGAATTAAACTCAGGACCTTGCCATGCAGGTGCTGCACCACTGAGTCACATCCCTGGCCCCCAACTCATATTTTCAATCTCATGTTAATAATAAGGAAGTGTTGTTTCTTATAATAAACAAGTAGTTACTCATATATATTTAAATCTCCTGCTACAATATTCAATCTTGTATCTTACCATTTTAATACTGCACATATTTAATTCGGTTAATGGGACTCATGAAAATTTGATTGGCAGAAGCTTTTGGATCCAGGGGAAAAAATTAACTGATAATGGACCATAAGAGAAAAAACTGAGAAAAATTTGGAATTACCACAAGGTTAGTGGGTTCCAATATTGCTTTTAGGTAGTCAGTGTTGCTGGAAGTATTAACTGTCAATTGATTTATTTGACACTCATCAGAGAGCACTGTGGACAGCACAGTAAGCAATACCCTTTTACAACAGACTTAAATTTACAGCCATCTGTGTGGTTTAGAAACAGATGGTGAATATTCCAGCCTGTTTTTCTAACCTGGCTTTAAGGAAGGCAAAAAACACTCTCAATTCACAAATTGGTCTAAGCTGTTATTTGACCTATTTTAGTCTCCATACGATCTGAAACTACTATTTTTATAAACTTTGTAATATTTTTAAATAGAATCATTCAATTCAATTAATATACACACTTTCCTTCTTAAGATAGATTTACGTGATGAAGATGAACATATTTTGTCTGTAAGTATTAAAATAGACTAAAGTAACAACTGTGTTTGTATGGTCATTATATTCTGTTAAAATATTACCTAGTTTTGTTTGATTGTATTGTGTGTGAAGGTATGGACAGCTATTTGAAGAAAACGAGAGACATTATGGTAGCCACTGTTGATTTCCTGTTGTCTTGTTGTGAAGTCCTGTGCTGCTTGCATTATTCTGCTCTGATTTGCTTTGTTCTGTTTTGTTTTGTTTTATTCTCTTTAAAATAAAAAAAAATTAGTTAAAAGTTAAAATTTTTAAAAATTTAAAAATAAGAATATTACCTTCCTTACCTCTAAACTTGATTTAATTGTATCACATAGTTTCCAAATAACAGAATTTAAAAAGGTACATTTGGCAGTTTTTGTGGTTATACTTTGCTATTTCATTTCAAATAATTTGGCTTCTATTAGAGACTAATATTTCAAAAGTAATAATGATATAGTGATTACATGTGTATTGCTTATGAACATTCTTACTTAATTTGGAAATGACTTGGGATTTAAAAAAAAAACTTAATATTCTGCACCTTCTTTCCATAAATGGCTTATGACTGACACTTGGTAATAAATTTAAATTTCAACAAAATATGTTAGAAGGTGGGGGTATTACATGAGTTACTGTAACTCAAAAATGCCCAGGACCTCACCCACACACATCTTTTTTATTCAGTGGCAAATGAAAAGTGTAGCAAAGGGAAAAGAAGGTCAGCATAGACTTTCACCTTCAAAATAGAATATTCCCCATTTTGTGACCAATGTATTACAAAATATGATGGACTTCAGGAAACTCCCAGATATCTACCACAGCTCTGTTTATCCACACCAAACTTTCTAGTTTATATGCATGCACAAGCCTGCGTCTGGCCTGAAACCAGCAGTGAAGATGGCGAGAGCCGTGCTGGAAGTGGAAGACTTAGTCTGGCGTGAGAACATGAACAGCCAGAGCCAGCAGTGGAGCCGGAGCCAGCTGGATCCAAGGAAGAACTGGCATCCAACATTGGTGGGATCCGTTCCCAAGGCAGAGCTGAGGCTGATCAGAAGGGCGGAGAACAAGTGGCCACATGACTCAGAGAAGAACCAGGCGTCCAGGGTTCCCGGCATCTCCAAATCAGTCCTATTCCCCGATGGTCCAGATAGAAGTTTTGTCTTATTACTACACAAAGACACGGTAGTTTGTATGCACTCGAGTCAGTTAAAAATTTGTGGTAGCAACTGTGCTCTAATTCAGTCAAAAAATCACAGAAAAAAAATGTTAAAAGAAACATGGGAGCTCAGTTCCAGTTTTCTATTATATAGCATATATTCAAATTTGAGGGTAATATTATCCTGGCAGTGTGATGACAATATCAAATTGCCATAATGTGTAAAGAATTCAAATAAAAATAACATTATATAATTCAAATACAGTCTCTATTATTTACTGCAGATGTGATTTTAGGAAATCAGCACAGGTAATGGTGATGCCTTTTAAGAAAGTATCATCCTTGTTCCTCTTATATAGTACCAGTAAAACACAATGGCCTTTTTTTATTGTCATTAACTAGGATCTAAAATTCACAGGCCCCTGTCTTTTCCTGCTGGCTGAAGAAATGTCTCCTAATCCAGTTATTCCTTTTCACCAATATGTAAACATGTTCAAGTTTCCTCCTTATTAAGTAAAGTATCTTTCCCTGGGATGAGTTTTACACTTACCCATCTATAATTTGTTGGGTCTGGAACATCCCCAAACAGGGTGTAACCTGCATGGTTTCTGAAGGTAATGATGACTTAAAATTGCACGAAACTGACCAAAGTCTTGCTTGAAATATCGTATCACAGTGTCCAGCACTATTCATCCTTTAATTCTATAAATCCTGTTCTTCAAATTCACTTTTAAGAAGAGCTTCTAGAGGGTTCTGCTGAATCATTTTTATTTTTTTGCCCAGGAGAACTGTAGAAAAAGAAGCATACTGACCCCACAATTGCAACTGCTGTCGTCATCTCCCTCATTGAGTATCCACTCTACATCCTCTGCTATTGTGGTAATGTGCGTATACACAGCATGATCCAGAATCTCATCTCTGAGAATCTTGAGCATCTGGTCACCAGACTTTTTTCAGGTCAAGGTTGATTAACATGTCCGTTTACCTTCAAAGGGGTCACTAAATTTAATTATCTCCCTAAAAAGCGTGTTCCTCCTTTTCCCCATTGCGTAACAAGGATCTCACCATTGTCATAAGGAACTTATAGTCTTTAAGCAGCAGTTACAATTTATAGTTGAATGACTCTTGTACCTGAGATAGAAGCATCTCTAATCAAATAGTAAGCAAGTCTGTCTTTGTTAGGTATTATTTCGAAAACTTTAACAGATTTTAGCAATGGCCATTTAATTGCATTTTCTATTTTGTTACTATTTCCAAATTATTTCTCAAATACCTAAGGTGTCATACTAGATAACACATGCCATTCCACCAGGACACTATCCCCATTTGTTAATTTGTGCAAAGATTCATAGCTCCACCTCCATCGATGTTGCAATCTATATTATGATCTGGGGAGCAAGTTATGCTACCACAGAATCTCATCTTTAGCACCCACTCTCAGACTAGTTGAGTTTACCTGTAAGTGTTCTCTGTTATAGAATTTAGCATATAGATATTTTATTGAGGAATGAGTGAAGAGAAGTAGGAAGGAGAAGAACAAAATTCAGGCTATGATGCAGGACTGTTATGCTTTGTGTCTGAATGTCCCCCCAAAGCTCCACACAGTTATAGGTGGTGCATTTCAGAGGTAGCTGGATCAGGAGTGTGTGACGCTGGGATCAGGGTGTGTGATTACTAAACTAGTCCACTGACTGGTTTGACATAGTTCTGGGCGTGGATAATGGGAAGGCCCATTCTGGGTGAGTGCTGTGTGCCCCAAGGACGTGTAGCCTGGATAGACTATAAGGGACAGAAAGAGGCTGCTGTTGTTTGCTTGGTACTTCACTTGCTGCTTCGCTACCTGGCTGCTTGCTGCCTTGCTACCTTCTGCCTGCCATGGACTGTTTCTCTTCTCTGATACCCCTCTGCCACCCACCATGCCTTCGAGTTGGCCAACTATGAACTGAATCCTCTACAAACTGTGAGCTAAATGAACCTTTCCTCCTTTAAATTTTGGTGTCAGGTACTTTGTTTCAGTAATGAGAAAAGAAACTAAGATGAGGACCAATCACAGTTTTAGGATTTCTGCCTCTATGCAGCTTTGTGTTAAACATTGGTACTATAACATGTACAATTCATGCCTTACTTGGTAATACTGTCTGAGAAGTGGTATGAAGAGGTAACTTGCAAAGCAATGTAAAAAGTCATGTAACAGTGTTGTTCCAAGAGTGAGCACTTGAAAAGGATATTTTCTAATAGACATTGAGAAGCTTTGAAGCATATTTCAGACATTTTCATTGGTAAATTCAATATTGTAACCTTGAGAAATTACATTCCTAGGTAATATAGTATCCTGTGCATCACACTATTTTTAGAGTAATGATCTAGCATATTTTTCCAAGTAATTGGTCTAGTACATTTCCTCATCATTATTTATCATTAACTAATACAATGCGGTTATGAGACAGACATCCTACCAATGACCTTAAGGTTCTCATGCTTCTCTACTGAAACAATATGATTGTGATTCACTCAACAGCATGTCTGGAGAGCTGCTCAAATTTAAATTCTCTTTTTGTTGTCTACCTCTTTCAAAACACATATTGGAAGTCTTCCCAAAGAAAGACCTTGTACTAAGAAAGCACATGTATGGGTCCGTGAGCTACTCCCTTAGTGTCTAGACTTAGATTACAAATGTGACAGCTATTATCTAGGCTTCATTTCACGTGGCAGTAGCCCACATTCTCTAACCCTTATGAAATATCCAAAACTGTAAAATATGGAAGTAATCACAAATATTTCTCATACTTATTTTTGACATATATATTCAAATCAAGCCCTAGGAGCATTTGCATTAACTTATGAGTGTAGCCCATACATTGAAACTTATAAAGATCTTGGATTATGGATGCTATCAGCAAGGTTTGAACACTAAATCAGATTGATATTTTCTCAAATCATCTAGCTAACTTCAAAACCAAAACTAATGAATAAAAAGATAAATCCATCTAACGAATTATAGGATATATGTTTTAATTTGGAATTTTCTTAAAGCCTTAAGGCAAAAAGAAAGGAGAGAGGAATGGAAAATCCCATAGACATTTTTAAAAAGACAGGAGGAAATACCCCTCAATTACTAGATCTTTAAAGAACAGAGAGCAAAACAAATATAAATTCACTTAGTTAGATTATTCTTTTTTTTCTTTGAAACATTTTTGATGAAACATTAGGAAAAAATAACAGGAATTTGACAATTAGTATAACTAACTTGGTAACTTACATTCCTGAGAATCATGTACATGTAAAACCTATATTTACCAAAATACCATGAATTTAAACTGGGTATCTGCAGATGAAATGTCATGAGGAAAATAAAGATAAACACTGTATGTCGTTTTTATGCCTAATTTATTTCACATAAATCCATGTCTTGTAGGTTTACTCAGGTTGTTGAAAATTATGCAATTTCTTTATTTTCACCACCAAATGCTATTCTGTTGTGTATATATTCTACATGTTCTTTTCAACTCATCTGCTGGAAATGTATGTCATTATGGTGTGCACAATAAATGCATGCATTTTATCTGTCCCTGTGGTATAGGAAAAATGATCTCAGACCTCCAAATGATATGGGGGAATGAAACTTTCAACCTACTATTCGTCCGGTGCGAGTTCGTGTTCTCTAAAAATCAAAGAGTGAATTTTAGGAGCAACGGAGGGTAAGAGCAGAATATATTTATTGAGGGAAAGAAAGCTTCTGTCTGAGGGACAGAAGGGGGCCCGAGCGGGTTGCCAGGGACTCTGTCATTTTTAGGGACTTTTATAGAATAAAATCATGATGGGGAAAACTGGGAATTTGCAAGGCAGATGGGCATAAGGTGGGACATAACCTTGGTTAGCCAATAAGACTAATGGCCCAGGTAAAATTGATTAAATCAAGGACAAATGAGGAAAGGAGTCATGTAGTAAGCGGGGATGCTTAACAGCAGTGACTCTTCCTGTAGGGGGTTGGAATGCTGACTCCTAACTTCCTTAGGGTGATAGAGAACTATTTAGAATATCAATCCTTAGGATATGGGTGCACCTGTTCTGTCTTTTGTCTTGATATCTGGCCCACAGCAGGAGGTGCCTGTCTCCTCAGGTCACAAGGTATCTGAACTTCTGCACTGGTTCCTTTGAGGGCCCAGCCCTGTCTGACTGCCTATAATATTTTGTCTAACTCAGTTTTCCTGTAACACCTGTAACAATTAATTAGTTATTTTGAAACATTGAATTTTTTACAACTTCTTCCAACTGAATCAACTTTAGAACCGAGCTCTTGAGACAGTAATGGCCCTGGTTGCTAACCACAAGTAGTATTCAATTGCTCATCAGGGAGTCATTGGGTTAGGGTAAAGCCCTCACTACAAGTCAGGAAAAGCCATGCATGTAGTTAAGCTAATAAAAACAAGTGCATCAAAATCAGAAAAATCAAGAAAATGTTAACAAATTATCTTAATTATTTTTACAAAAACTAATCACTTTTTAAATCCCATAGTAATATAAATCTTTTATTATAAAATTTGTGTACTTGACTCCAGCCATATGTATGATCTTTTTTTCTCACATAAGTCAATGGATTTCCATTATTCTTAAGCTTACTTTTAGTTTCTCTTAAAGAAAGACATTTTTGAATAATTGAAAAAAATCAATTTAAACTTTAAGGGTTCTAAACATCTGAATTCCAAAGAATGGGTTTGCATTACCCAGGTTTTACTTCAATAATAGAAATAACATAAGTAAGCCAAAATCTTTCTTGCATTGCTTAAAATCAATATTATTAGTCAATCGTACCTTGTATTTTGAACTTAGTTATTTGCAGTTAAGGACCACATTAGTTACTACAATCTCTCTACTACACAATCTCTTATTTATTTTAATTCCCATGAATTACTAAATTTCGTGTTTTTTACTTCAACTTCTCTTGAGACAGAATGCAAAGTGAGCTCTATAACCATAGAAGCCAACTGCTGTTAATCTATTTTAGGTGACAGATTCTGGGACATTATGACAAGAGTACATAGATGACACCTTCAGATAATCCTGGAAGAACAAATTGTAGCCCTATGAAATAATTTTTTGAGTCCACTCAAGCCAAAAAAAAAAAAAATCATGCAGAACCAGAACATTTACAAAAACGTGAACAAATGAAAGGGATTTATGGAAGCCATTTTTAGAATATTTCCATATGGATCCTGACACAGCAAAAAAGGCGCTGGAGTACATAACACTTTTTTCCATGCTTTGTTGGCAGGCACCTCTCACTTGGGGGAACTTTATTTTATTAAATGCCTGTCAGAAAAGAAAAGGGTATGCATTATCACATTTTTCAGGAAGGATAATCTGGTGCAACAGCTGGTAGCCTTTTTACGTTATTTGTAATTCTGACTTTTCCAAGGTATGTTAGGAGCTTGACTTTGATTTACAGGGTTTTATTTTGAGTATAAAATAGGTTATTGGGAGCATGTGCAAAAGCAGTCTAGTTTTCATCCAATAGCCATTTTATTCAGGATAATACATGGAACTCAAGATTGTTATATTTTTCTATAGTTCTTTTAAAATGCCTCAAAAAATGTATGCTGTTGAAAATGATTTTGCATGTAAAGCTTATCTTAGGAACTTTTCATAAATAGGACTGACTTTGAATTATGTACTTCCTCTTTAATAGAATCTTCAGCATACAATATATTACCTCTTTCAATGACTCGTCTCCAACCAACCAACCAAACAACCAAGAGACTGTGAGCTTCTTAAATTCAGCAATCATGGCTTATTAATTTTATTTTACTTGGAGCCCCAACTGGTATGTATTATTTGATAACTATTTTCTGAATGATTGACAATAAGGGGAGACAAATTGGTTCTTTTAACAGTTAGTGCTTATTCCCAGTGACAGACATTTTGTCTTCAGTTATGCATGATTTTATTTTATTATGCAATGTTTTCTGCAAGGAAATGTACAATTCTAGAACTAGAGTTAGGTGAGTCAAAACTCAGTTACATTCACAGGTGCCATGCACTTGATAGTTCATACCCCTTTTTTCTAACTCAGCATTTCTTAAAATATATTTCATATCACGTTGTCAAATAAGTCCACATTTAAATAAGTTTATAAATGTTAACTTATATTTTACATTGTATTTCTTAAAATTCATATAGACATCATAAAATTAAAAATGAGAACTCTTACTGCTTTATTTCAATCATTTAACGTGAAAACCAGTTTGCCATCCTTTTTTGTATAAAGAATTTTCCCTATAAACTCTATAATTACATCATGCCAATTAGAAAGGAAGCAAGTCAGGTTATTATACCCAACTCATTTTAAAATTATGTAAACAGTTTATAATAGAGCTTGTTTTATTTTTTCCTTGGTCCTATTATCCTCAACAATTTATTGTACAAATACCTAAGTCTTTTAAGAAAAAATAAAGAACATTTCTACTTTCCAGTATTTTACACTATAAGATCTGAGATAATCATCTTGATCTGACTTACCCTCACTTTAGAATATCTACTTCCCCTCTAGTAGAAAACTCATTGAGCTAAGATCTTATCTATGAAAAGTGTCTTGTGCTTCAACTCAATCTAAACATTCTCTTATGCTTTTGGAAAGTCTTGTCTTGGATACAGTGACCCAGAATTCTATTTCATTACATATTTTATAAGCCTTTGTCATGCCACAGGTGAGAGACAGAGGAATATGCAAAGCAGAATAACTTGATTTAGATGACAAATTCATCGACATGTGAAACATACTATTTTATTCATTGACATGTGAAACTTAATTTTACCTAGCATAGATTTAGCAAAGTTCAGTCGAGATCATGCACTTCGCTAGACACATAAAGCTGTATTTCAGAGTGTTGAGAGAGTAGTGAGATTCCATCAAGGTGGTGATGCCTGTCTTTCCTCTCTGTATTCTATGTTCCTTATTAATGTTATCTGCTCCTAGTATTAAAAGTGTTATTAGCAAAAGAGACAAACTTCTGAAATATTTCCATTAAATTTGAGAGTTCTATTTTTAAGACTCACAATATTCATGGATGACCAGGAATATTTTTATAGCTTCTAACTGCAAACATTTGATCCTATCTTAGTAGTAAATGTTATGAGTTATTTTGTACATTCAACGATCTACTGCAAAGAGGGTGAATGTATTCTACTAATTAAAAAACAAAGTCCTTACATGATCATTGATTATCTTTGCTCAAACTGCTCCTGATAACACTATTTCCAGGGTATGCAGCAGTTTGATTGACAATGCCAGTCTCACCAGAACCACTTGAAGTAGTATAGAGGTTGCTTATCAAAGGACAGCTCACTAGGCAAGAAAAGGCTGGCATATGTCGCCTCCATCTTATTTTCAGAATATGCTTTTAAAGATAACATGATTAAATTGTAAACTATTTAAGAAAATAGAAAATTAAGATGTCCACTATTGCTACTATTTCCATTCATTTTCTTTACAAACAGAAGATAAATGATAGATAGATAGATAGATAGATAGATAGATAGATAGATAGATTTACTACAACCATCATATTATACATACAAACATCATATAATACATACAAGTATAGTTTCACTTTTCATTTAGCTCTAAAAAACTAAACATTATTCCGTGGATTAGCTTTCGTTATTACTGAAATTTTTCTTCCTTGACGTGTCAAACAGACATTTTCACTATAATCATTAATTTAACAGTGACCATCATTGTGCATAAATTTTTCTTTGTTCTTCTAAACTAGTTGTGTAAAATTAATTCATCTAGATAGATGAAATAGCCAAATGTTTAGGAAAATTTTATAGTGATGGATAATGTTTTAAAATTATATACAATACCAATATTTTCTAAGAGTACTTTTGGTTGTATGACTTGTTAGATTTAACATGATTTACCACAATACAAAATTTCCTGTATATTGGTCATGATTTTCTCACAATATTACCTTTAAACTGTAATTTAAATATTCTTTATTTTTATTTTTATTGACAGGATTGTATACATTAATCTTGTGCAACTTTATATTTAGAAATTAATAAATGCATTATGGATGATTAAATATATCTAATTAAAATATGCATTACTACATATAGTTATATTATTTGTGGTAAGAACCTGCTCTGTTGTTTTCAAGAATAAAATGTATTACTATTATATGTAGTTACTATGTTGTTCAGTACCAGTCTTGTGCTGACTCCTCCCAGAAAGTGAAGCACAAATAGCCTCTTCACTATTGTTGAGACATCTGGGTACCCACAAATTGAAGAATTAAGTTAGATCCTGGTGTCACACCATACATCAAGTCAACTCAAAATGGATGAAATACTCAAATGCATGACCTAAAACTACAAAGCTATTAAAAGAAAATAAAGGAAATATGTGAGGACATTGGCATGAGCAAGGATTTTTGTTGTCATTATTAACCCAAAAGATCAGACAACAAAAGTGGAAATAGACAAATAGCACTACATAGACTGAAGAGTTTGTGTTCAGCAAGGGAAACACTCAATAAAATGAAGAGCTAACCTACCAAACAGGTGAAGATACTTGCAAACTGAACATCTGACAAGTGGTTAAAGCCTAAAATTCATGGCAAACTCAATAGCAAGAAAACAAATGCCTGGGCTTAAATAAAGATTTAAGAATGAATTAATTTTCAGGGAGTTAAAACAGCAATGATCACTATGAATTGAATGTCCACTCTGTGACAAGTACATCTCATTCATTCAAGATGCTGTTTTCATTGTTTCCATATTATAAATGAGGAAACAAATTTTTAGGGAGCTAACAGAAATCTCCATGTCCTCACAACTGAAATGGAATGTGAATTTGAGGCTTCCTTGATATAGATACCATCAACCTTTCCATCACTCCCATGTCTCCAAACCTTTGCAATCCTGCACACACATCAGTAAGAAAATATTTGATCTTGTACTATATATATAATATTTAGAAATAAAATATGCATAAGTTATATACCTAATAAAAATTATGTGCTTATTTTAAAACAAATTTCAAAATTAGAATCTTTAAGTTAACACATAAATAAACAGAAAACTTGGGATTTACTTAACCCAAGTATGACTTCCATATCCTCATGCTTCCTTGCTACCTTTCGTGGCTCCTTGAGGCGCATGCATGTTTCTTCCTCAGGGGAGTTTCTTTTCCCATCACTATGACACGAGTTGACTTGCACCTCGTCCTTCCAGCAGGAAAGCTGCTGCTTTTCTCCCCATGACCACTAATGAGTTCCTTTGTCTCCCCTTAGACTTAAGTCTTAATAACCAACTTAGTACTCTGAATCATTTAGACCTGGAGCTCCATTTTGCCTTGCAACTCCAAGGAGAAAAAGTTCTCATAAATACAGGGAGATTTATCTCTAATGCTAATTGGTTTCTTAGTTTAGTTTACAAATACCTAGTTTTTAATTTGCTATTGTTTTTCTTCTATGTCCAATACTTATATTTAGTTGTATCTAATTATTTTATGTAAAGTTTTGTCATATTTGGCATATATTGATACCCTCATAGTATTTTGGTCTATCGAAGTAGAATCCATGTCTTTGTACCAGGTTTTGAACTCAAGAAGTCAAGCTCTAATTCTCAGCCCCATCTGGTCTACCACATCCAACATAATTAAATTTTTCCTGCCATGTATCTTCTGATTTCCCATATTACAGAGAAGCAACATTTCTATTTTGCTGGATACCAAACTGACACCTTTATAATTAACTACACATGAAACTGAAGGATTTTCTTATCAATTCCTCCCCTTCCTTTTGATGTGTATACACTAGTACTTCTCAGAGATAGCTAAATGTCACTTATAATACTCTAGTTCCATGCAAAACCTTTGATAATCACAATATCTCTCCTTCCTCTTTCTCAGTTTAGTCCAGGGTTTTTGACTACAGAATTTCAGAGATAGCTAAATGTCACTTATAATACTCTAGTTCCATGCAAAACCTTTGATAATCACAATATCTCTCCTTCCTCTTTCTCAGTTTAGTCCAGGGTTTTTGACTACAGAATTTTTCCGTTCAGTCTGTTTGCCTCGAAATTGCCCAAGGGACCTGGCATGCAAATATATAGAGTCCATCACTATTTATGGACAAAATGAAACCTTCAACTTTATGCTTATTGTGCCTTTGGTAGCAATGCTGACTTCTGGCAAAACCATGGTGTTATCCTTCTATTTTTAACCCTTTTTACAGTGTACCTTCAATTTGGAATGCTGTTGTCTCACAGAGTTTCTCATACTATCTTGAATTCTTTTGTAAAACAAGAAAGCAATCTGGAGAAAAAAATACCATTTCTAATAGTAATATGGACTCCTTCTTCCAAGATATCTTAAATTTTCTAAGAAGTGAAAATCTCGTCACAGAATTACTGTATATTCATTAGAGAAAAATACACTTCTGAAATAATCATAATTTACCTGGTCTTCTGGCAAGCTCAATCTCACTTTTGAAATAAATGCTGCAAGATATTAACTTTATAAAATGCTGCAAGATATTAACTTTATAAAAATTACATCTATTCAGTTACTCAATTGTTTTCAACACAACTTTGTTAAATACTAAGCATGCACTAATTGAATAAGGAATTTAAAGAAATTATAAATTTTTAATTAATGGAAATAAGTTTTAATACTTTTAATTAAAATCATGTGTTTCATTTTATTTTTGCCAACTCCTTTAATGCAGTTTTTCAGTTCTGGAAAAATATTTTATTTTGCTAAACATCTTGTAAGCCTTATGATTATGAGAGAATTCTGTTTTCTGTTTACTTCATCTGAGTTCTCATGTACATATGGCATTGAAAATTTTAGAAGTAATAAAGGAGAATAAATTGGTATCTTTTATGTTTCTTCTCACACTTTTATTAATATTCACTGTTCAGTCAATAATTCTTAGTATTCAAATTTTATAAAGTCAGTTCTTGATCTCTATTTTGCAAATTATACCTAAGATGAATCTTATGCTCAAGATTTGAAACAACTTAATTTTTCTGAAACTGCCATAAATATTCCTACCACATTAGAATGCATGATTCACCTTCTGCCTCTTCAAATTTCTTAAGGCTTAACTTAATCATTTTAATATTTTTTTAAATCGTGGAAGCCATCAAGAATCTGATAAATGCAATGGTCTCTATTTATAGAACACATGCGCGCACACACAAACACCATGTACAAAATGTTTTCATGCTCAATTTGGGACGTATATTCTTCATATTAGGAACTGTTGGCCTACCTGATAAGCTACTTCTTCAATATAATCTTTATTTTTCTCAGTGTTATATAATGAGAATGATAAGACAGTAGATATGACCCAAAATATCTACATTTCCAGTTCTGCAGCTTACTTGGACCTTGCGCACCACCTTGTCCTTCACACTGAGGACAGAATGAGAGCTGGAGCATTCAGGTGCATCATGCAAAATATGCGAGACAGAGTTGGCATCTATGTGAGCTGTCACCCAGTTGTCAGCTTTCTGACTTTGTGATCTACCTCCCAAAATATAGTCGTGTACAGCTAAATTGCTTCTGTGTTTCACCTCATTAAGAGCTCATTTGACACTAGACACTGCAGTTAAATACTTTAATATTAGTCTAACAAGGAAAGAAACTCTAGAATTTACTAGAATACTGTAGTAAGCTAGAGAACATGCTGCAATTCATTGTCCCCATGAGCAGACCTCACTTATTTGACTGAATAGTGGGATATAGTATTTCCTTCAGTGTCACTTTTATGGGACCAATAAGTTCTCAACAATGCTGTAACTGTCTACCTCTCTGTCATTGATAAATGCTAAGCAATTGGACTTCTCAGCATAAGCAAACCATCAAGTAAAAGCTTTACTGTTATTGAGTCAAATGTTTCTAAATGTCTTTATTCTTAATTTTGTATTTGTTTCACTCTTACATGCTAAACTAGGAACAAGGAAAACTTTTTCACTGTGTATTCTGTATGTCTTCTACATGACTGGTGAATAATATGAATTTGCTGATTTTAATTTTATTACTTTTCCAGAACCCATCTCTGTTAATTGGCAGTGTTTGTTGTTCACTGAGCAAGAATTACTACTGAGATTATTTCTTAAATGACTTACAATTCTTCTTAGATTGCCATTTTATGGTATCTAATGATAATAGCTATGTTTAAACCTTGTGTGGTAACTCATGTCTGTTTTCCAGCATTCAGGAGGCTGAGGCAAGAGGATTGGCACGAGTTTGAGGCCAGCCTAGGCTACACGGTGAGTTTATACTTAAACTCTGTCATGTACTTCACACATATTTATCAAGGTAATTATTAGCTTTAGCAAATAATCATTGGTTGCCTACATTGTAGAATTTGAGTATAGAGTTAAGATAACTTAGAGATCAGTAAACTTTCATTTTGGTGGGAAAGACAAATAAAAAGTATCTCCACACATGATCAAGACACTAGTACATGTCAGAAGAAAAATAGAAATTGGTGATGATACTATACACTGACTGAACAGAGAAGGATTATGAAGAGATGACAGTAAGCTCAGAATTGATTGACAAGGTCATAGATGTGATATTTGAAATATGCTAGGTACAAAAAGTTCAAATATCTTCCAGCTTTGAGCAAATTCCAATGTAGCTAAAATATAATTTTCTAACAGCAGTTGTAATAGATCACATTAAAGATAAATGTAGAAACCAGAAATATGTGCAAGGTTCTTCAAGAAAAAAAAATATATTTCAGGGAATCAGAATTCCCATGTCACCAAATTTAACATTCAATAGTGAATAACATTCTATTTTATAATGAAGAAATTTGAAATTCAAGAATGGTGCTGACTGGTGAAGTTGATGTTTGAAGACAAAGAATTTTGTTTAGAGACCCCATACCCATCCCATTCACCAAACCTAGCTAGATATGTCCTCGTTCTCCACCACAGCTCCTTTAAGGACTACAGTATTCTCTTTTTCCTACACAATCTATTTCCAAGGCTTCTCAGGTCCAGAGCAATGTTCCTCTTAAAGTTTTGAAATGCCCTGATGAATTTTTGATACCGATCATCACAATCCGTCTGCTGCTTTTTGGATTATTAACTTTATTAAGTTATGATAGATATACAAAAATGACCACATTCAAAGCACACATCTGGAACTGAAATATAGGCAGACTTGTAGACCCATGACACTTTCACCACATCAATGTTGCTAAATGTTTCCATCACCTCTGAAAATTTTCTTTGTTCTTCTGTGGTTTTTAAACGAATCTGTTGACTCTTGGTGCCGTGTGGCCCATAGATTTCATTTTTAACCCAGCCCTACGCTATGCCAAAGGCAACAACCTGTTTGCAAGTTTTGATTTATAGGCAGAGAATTATTTAACTTTTCCAGAAAGAAAAATAAATCATGTTTTTTCAGACAGAAAAAAAAATATGTTGCAGAGACTATTTTTGTATTACAAAATTCCAAAAGTGAGTAAGACAGAAAGAATGCAGAGATGAAGAAATTTTGTTCTAAACAGAGAAGTTGTTTTAAACAGATGGAATCTTTAATGAGTAGGATGATAGAATCTAATCGGATTTTGCTAAACAAGATTGAGTGGTTAAAAAAGCAAACTTGATTGTATTGCCAGACTCCAGGGTAGGCAAATTCTAGAGATGATTTGATTGCATTTATGGAACTACGAATGCCTAAGTTACTGAAGATGGAGACTAAGTGTGATCAAATTATAGTAAAAGGGCATTTGAGACGCCACACAGAACTTTAATAACATAGGCATACGAGCAGCTCAAGCATTTACACCTCTGATGAAAAAAGAGTATATAGGTATCTCAAAACAAGGAAAATAGATACTTTTAAAATAACTCTTTCTGCCAATCTTATGGGAGCAGGTAAATTAAGGAAAAATCATCCACTTATCTGTGCTTTAGAGAAAAATAGCTATGGTAAACAAAGCCCTCAGAGAAATTCTTGAAAAAGAGGAATAGCTTTTGTTTTCCTTGCAGTTTGCCAAGCCCTACAGTAATCAGATTTACCAGACGTGGATAATCTTATGAAACATCACATTAGTCCCCTGGTCATCTATTTGAAGCATTAACAGCTACCTCATATGCGGCACTCATTAGGTGCCAAGAAACATGTTTGTTTGTCTTTTACTGTTTTTTTTTTGTTGTTGTTCTTGTTGTTCTTACCATTTCTATACATTCAATTATTTTAATACAATCACTTTGAAAGGAGAATATTACTATAATATTGATTTTACAAATGAGAAAAATGTTAAAATATTTCGTCCAAAAGTAGAAGGTAGAATGTAGTAGTAGATCTTGGACTCAAACCCAAAAGTTACAACTGCCCCTTTTATGTTTTGATTCATAGCACTTTACGGTTTATATTTTGCCATAGAACAAAAGGATCTAGAGAAATAATAATGCACACAGTTGGCACATTGTAATACACAAATTTCCATTTCTTAGCTTCACTTTTAGAGAGAACTCTGTTATCTTTCACATACCACCTTAATATGTCTTCTTATCTGTGTCTCTTATTTGAGGTTTTTAGTTACTCTGTCCTCTTTCACAGATCTCCATTTCTGCCTCAATCAAAATTCATATTTTTTTTCTGTTACTCTTTCTGGTCATTCAAAAAATGAATTTTTCACTTACCAATCTTACTTGAGCTTCAAATGCACATTGGTATAACCAACAAAATTTAAGGAATAATTCTCTTTTAATTGCAAAAAATTGGCCCACTCAACATTTTTCCAATAATTTTTAAGAGATAAATTTCAAAGAAGCCCCAGGAGTTTTCCCATCAGATCGCTTCTTCCATCACTCTATTATTACTCTCCAAGATTCAAATTTCTCTCTCTGGAAATTTCTATAATGTAGTGATTCAAGAACTCAAGATACTCTGTAAAGTTTCTGTCCAATCTTTTTTAATCTGCCCATTTCTATTTCTCTGGATTTCAATAAATTCATCCTGTTGCCTTGACCTGCTCCACAGTAGGTTCTCCTATTTCTTATTTCCAGGAAATCTGTATCCATTCTTACATCACTCCTTCGCTTAAATCACCTCAAGTTCCAACTGCCCCACTTCCATCTTTCCAAAAATAAAATTCAGTTTGTGAAGCTGATTCGAATATTCTACTCTTAAGTTTCAACTTTTCAAAATTTCCACAATAGTCATATGAATAACTCTGCACCCATCCTCACTTCAAGCAAAGCTTAATGGCTTTAGGAACTGAATCACAGTTGCTTTAATCTCTTTCAACAGCCTGCTCTCATCCTTTCTTATTCTCAATTTCATGACTCTGGTTCACCTCTCTTCAAATTCATAAAACAACAAGGACAGTCTCACTAGAGAGCTTGTAAAATCATTCAGAATATTACCAAACCAGGATCAAAACGTCAAAATTTCCCTTTCTAAAATGTCTGAAAGTCACCCACTTATTATATATCTCTTATTTCCCTGGAATCTTCTCCAAAGACTGTAGTTTCTCCAAAAAAAAAGAAATCAGAAGTGACTGCATGTATCATTTGATGAATCATGTTTAAACTGCTCTTAAAGATGGACATCTAGATTCCACATAGTATATTTACACTGGATTCTCAATAAATATTTATCAAAGGAATGTGTAAACTGGAAAGTAATGCCAGAGTTACTACATTTAATGCACCATACGATAGAGTAATTATCACTTTACACAACACTTTTGTTTACAAACACTTTACTAAGCATGTTTGTTTACAAATCTTGTATCATTTTGTGTGATATCCTCATTACAACGTTATTACAGAGCTTACTCCAGACTCTAGGTTTTGGCTGGGCTATATTTCTTTCAATATAATCCACTTTTAATTGTTTCTACATCTGCCTCTCAATCAATGATTTGATGCAGTATATTCTTTAAACAAGTGCAAGTTTTACAGTTTTCTTTTTACATTTCATTTTTATAGATGTAGCCTTCATTACCATTTTGTTCAAAAACTTTCTGAAACATATTACTGGCTGCACTGCTTTAGGAATTCTTTCTCAGGCTCTAATCATCTAACTGGCTGATTCAAAATCTCTTTTTACTTTGCTGACATAATGAGCATTGTGTAAAAAACTGCATAGTTCATTCTCAACACATGTCTTCTTTATTAATCTGCTTTCCCACTCTAGACAAAACACCCAAGACCCACAATTTAAAGCAACAATTTAAAAAAATTTAAAGAAAAAGTTTGATTTGGTTCACATGATGAGGGAGTTCTAGGTGGTGCCAAGGCTGCCTGAAACATCATGGTGGAAAGGTATGATGAAGCAAAGATGATTAGGTCATGATAAGCAAACAGAGAAGGGGAACAGAAGCATAAAGTAGGGCTATGGGAATACTCATAGTACCCACGGTTATGCTTCCATGCTTGGCATTCCTTAAGCCATCGTCAAGTTGACATCATTAAAACTGACTGTTACATTCCACACTTTGTCAAATTGCCACCCAAACACATCTTCTTAAACTCTATGCAATCCCCAAATGAGCACAAGGTCTTCATTCTACCCAAAGTGATTATAATAATGTATGTAGGACAAAACATTCTTTCCTAGAGTCATGATGGTTCCAGAACTTTTCCAAAACTCACCATCAGTTGCCTGAGACTCGAAGCCAGCTCTTAACTATAAAACTGTAAAAATCCAAAAATAAGTTACATAATCCCAAAGTACAATGGAATGGTATAAAATGCTCAATTGCAAAAGGGAAGAATTGGGGGAGAAAATAATCAAACAAAAGAATGATTAAAATCCAGCCAGGCAAATGTTAAATCCTATAGGTCTGTACCTGGCACTCAGGGAAACACAGTGGTAAATTTGAGTTCCAAAGAGGTTGAGGCATTCCCAGCCCGATGGTCTTGTTGTTTGCTGCCCAAAGAACCTCGCTCTTAAACTGGCTCTGCTGATAGCCTGCAGCTTTCTTTGGCAGATGCTCTGTGGTCCTAGAATCTCTGACTTCCTGGGGCAACTGCTCCACCTTTGGTTTTATTCCTAAAGTTCTATTCACTGCCCCCTTGGGGGTTCCTGGTCTCACCTCTCAGGCCTTTGCGTAAAGTCTGACTGAAAGTCTTTTCACAAATCTTGCATTTTACATGCTGATAAAACCAGCATCTTGTGGATGACATGTAGGTCTGATGTCAGTGAAACAGCATCCAGGTCCTCTTTGACCCTGCCTGCAGTTGCCTCTGAGTTCCTGAATGACTGAACAAAGTGAAATCAATCCTAGAGAACCCATTCTCTAGGAAGCATTTTGTGTAGGCCCAGGGACTCTCTTCTCAAAAGAAAGGCTTATACTTTGTACTCTAGAGCATGTGGTGGGCAGGGTCTTTTTATTTCTGAGACATCCTCAAGTGTCTTCTTGTCCCTGTACAAAGTGATTTGTTTCTTTTTAATGGAGCTGATCTTCTCAACAGTTTCATGTTCTTTGGCATCAACTTCATTCATTGTTCCTTCTGGGCCAAAATCTTAGTTTTTCAAAATTTTTCTGCTCTGTTTTTTGTCCCCAATTCTCACTAAAAATTTGCCTACAAGTAATCATCAATATTGGGCTCCCCTCAAACTTCTTTTGCCAAATCAATTAAACCACCACCTTTAATCTCAGATCATGAGTAAAATGTATTAAGTTTTTGTTGGAGTACAACAGTCACTACTAGTTCGATCGCCAGTGGAGTCCTCATTTCTTCTTAAAACCTCCTGAGCCTGGACTTTAATGTCTGTCTTTCTGTAACATCCTGACTCTCTTAATTTTGAGTGGCATCTGCAGTCAAACTCAGAGCATTCTAGGGCTTACGTCTGCAAACTTTTCCAAACATCTCACAGTTACAAAGCCAGTTGCAAAAGCGTCTAAATCATATGGTCAGGTACAGTGAGTGTAATGATCCCACTTTTCTCTGCTATCATCCTCTTGTATTAGCTAACTTTCTCATTGCTGTACACAATACCTAACATCCACAATTTAACGAAGGCTTAAATCTGGCTCACGCTGTAAGTGGAGTAAGTCTGTGATGTTTCTGGCTACAAGACAGAAATGTCAGGATAGCAGGACATGGTGGGGCAAAGCTGCTTAGGTGACGGCAGCCAGGGTTCAGAGCAGGGAAACAGCACCAGGGAGGAAGCGCTGATGAGTGGACAGAGTGCACAGACTCACGCATCTGTGACTCACACATACACACCCAGAAGTCTGCTGCACTATCCAGTAGGTGACCACTAAGGTAATCAGTTTGACACAATCAAGGATGACCATCACATTGTCCTCCTTCTGCCATCTTTCTTTAAATTCTTCTCCTGATTTTGAGGAGGGGTCATCTATGTCTGTTTAAAACAAGACAGTTCTACACAATTTCACAAGACATCCAGTTCTAATCATTGATTTAGACATCTGTTGATTCCTCAACTACATCATGAACTTCTCTTTGCTGAGCATATTTTTGAGCCCAAAGGATGTGCATTAAAAACAAGTTCTTACATTACAAAACAGATAATTTCATAATATAGTGGCCAATATTGTTCAGTACTATATAGAAAAATAAACTCTGATAGTATGAATTTAGCGTAAGTGTATAGTTTGACTTACAAATTTTCTCATTTTTGAGATTGTGTTGCCTGGCTAGTTTTGAACTCCTGGAGTCAGGGGATGTACCCATCAGCCTCCTTAATGCTGTGATGATAGGTATGGAACACCACACCCAGGTGGAGGCGTGTGTTCATAGTAAATGGTGACAGAAGACCTTTTAGCAGCAAATAAAATAAAGTGAGTGAAAGCCATGAGACCATCTAGGTGAGGAGGGACAGACAGCAGAGCTGTGGGGTGAATTTATGCTTGGAACAAGCAACAAGAAAGTCAGTGTGAGGGCTGGGGATATAGCTCAGCGGCATAAATGCCTGCCTGACAAGTGCAAGGTCCAGAGTTCTATTTCCAGAACCAAAAAAAAAAAAAAAAAGAAAGAAAAAAGTCAGAATGAATGAGTCAGATAAATACCAGAGATGAATAACTGATTATTCAAAATATTGGATGTGCTTAAATAAATGATCATTATTCACAAAATCATACTACCAACTTCATTTTATAAAGAGAACAAATAAGAGAAATAATGTAAAGTATTTTAGTGGATTCCACATATATCATATGTATAATGTTGCTGGATTCAATAGCTTATAGACTTCCTAACTCTACTCATATCTCAGATCAACATGAACCAAGGGATTATCCACTAAATTATGATCACTATGTTAATCTACAATCTTTTACTTTGCCATTCTGATAAAATTCTATGCTATCTAATGTTTCTTGAACACTAAATGTAGTTCAAATGCCCCCAGATAGTTCAGTGTTATGTTTCAGTAGGAGCAATTCTAAATTCTTACCTACTACGTAAGCTTCCACAGCTTCCCAGCTGAAGTCAGGCAAGGAATACTATCTTCTCAGCATGACCTTTTTCACCAAGAAGATTTATCACTTATTTGCTCATTATCACTTCCTCCCTGGTGTTTTTTGATTTGCCCTCTGTTGCCCTTACTGAGTAGGAAGCTTAATCTTTCATAATTGGTATGACTTTACAGAACTATAAACCTACCAGACTTCGAAATTTTCACTGTTGAATTTCTTTATCTCTAAGAAACTGAATTTTAATATAGCCACCTGCCAATTGCTTCATCTGTACAATGGAGATAATAGTATAATTTCATGTTAGGGCACTTACATTGACCTTGGAACACATCTCTTTGCTCAAGATTGCCTTTTTCTTAACCCTAGTGATTCCTACATCCCAGCAAACAATTTCTGATTGATTTGATCCTATTAAGCAGTTCCATAGGATTTGGTATATGATTCTAATATAATTTTCTGTGTGTGTTTGTTTTACATGAGACTGGAAGATAATTGAGGGCTACAGTGATTAATGTGTATTTGTAGCACCTTTAAATAATCCTGGGACAAGATGTGACATAAATATACTTGCCAATGCCCAATGGGGATGAATGTGTCTATATAAATACACAATATGAAGCCATGTGATATACATGCACAATTTACAAGCATACTCACATATTAACCTTCAAGAGAGGTCAGCAGTATATTTCACAACTCTAACTCAAGAGCAAGATTTTCTGAGTTTATATTTCACTTTCACCACCTCAAGGTTACATTATCTAAAATTTACTTAATCTCTGAATATCAGCTTCCCAGTCTGTTCACATTGGTTTATAATTATTCTCACATCACAGCATTGTGCTAAGAATTAAGCGAGTACCTGTAGATCATTTGATTCTTTAAAATCTTGCTCTTCACACATATTCCTTTCTGTGTCTAGAAATACATCCTGCATTTCTTAAGAGATAAGCAGCATCTACCAGCTCACATAGCACAGCGCCTGTAAAATAGTAGATAATAAACATTTCTAACAGACAAGTGAGAAGAAACACGACCTCTGCACATGTTAATTGCACAGAAATTTTACTAAAAGATAAACTAAAATTCCTAAGTATAATTTTTCTGGGAATGTAATACAGGTAAATGAAAACTATAGCTCATCTTTTCTAATTTTAATTTCAAACAGTACTTTTTGCTATGCTGAATTTTCATAATTTGTTATGAACATATCATAAGTACATTAAAAAACAGGAAAGAAGGAAGGAGGAAGCAAGAAGGAAAGGGAGAAGGAAAGGGAAAGAGAAACAGCAGGGGATAGAAAAAATACTCAGTTTAATTACAGCTTATTCACAATAGCCTCTGAACAATTGGGATAGTATTATAAATTTGGTGGATTTTTAACCAAATTTGTGTTTGCGAGTTGAAGATTTATGATGCTCCCCTTGACTACTCCTTTGTACTGTCTTCCGTTTTTACTGTATGCAACGGCATTCTCCACACTACTATGAAAGAAAAATTACCTGTCATTACTTCTAGCCATTTGTTCTAGCTGGAAATAGATGATGCAGTTCAAAAAGAATCATAATTGCCTGAAATATAATTTAATTAATATTTATCGAGAGTCCCTAAGGTGCATTCACTTACCAAATAAAGAATAATTTGGTTTTCATTTGATAATAGCATGGCATAATTTCATCTGGAAATGTAGTTGAAAGCTCCTACAATTACTAATTAAAGAAGAATGAATGTACTAATGACTGTGAGTGCTTTGTTATTGGGAAGGAGAGATGCATACGACACACATAATCAAAAATGAAACAAAGGATTGGCTTATTTTTTTCCTTTGTATACTAACTTCAAGCTTAATGGTTAGGCACTAATACAAGCTAATGAGACCTTCACATAAGGAAATCTATATGGTGTGTACTCACACTGCAAGCACTGTGAACTGATTAAAAGCAGGAATATAATGAAGATTCTCAGCTAATGAAACACTTTATATAATCAAGGATTTTCATCATAGATAATGTAATGAAATTTACTGAGTTTTATGCTAAGAAAATTTCTATATAGGTATATGAATATGTATGCAAATATATGTATATGAAAATCAGAATGTATATCAGGGGATGTACAAAGATAATTTTATCAATGAAGTTAATCTTTTTCTCCAAAGTTATGTTGTCTTCTCATTTTAATAGTGGTGTTACGTCATTTACAGTTGAAGACACTTTCACTAATACAAATTACCAATGAAAAATAATTTTGGGATCAAAGCCAAAAGGGAAGACGTATCAATTACCTATAAAACAGTATTACACCAAAACACCTATGTAAGTGCCTTGTACAAACACAATGGACACAACGTTTTCACAAATGGCCACTGTGTCTTCTCCTAAGCCAACCATCTCTGAACAAAACAACGACATACATTAAATTAGTTTTCAGTAGTGTTTGAATTCAGTCTTTCATTTTCCTATCATATATTACTAATAATTTACAACAAAGGATCAACTGAAATTATTATCAATTAATCAACAGAATCATAGATTATTTTATGGCAAAAATACTAATAACTCATAGAAAGTATTCTAATATTTTTAGTCACCAGAGTGAGATTCTAGACAGGGAACATCCTTAAGAGTATAAATATGCTTCAAAAGTATCCTATTTCTATTGTTTTAATATTCAAAAAATCAACTGAAGAGGAAAATCTTAAATTTTCTTTAGTATGCACATGCATTTCATAATTGTTAGCATTCCAAAACATGTTGTGATGCTGATTGGTAGTGTCCTCTTTTACTTTCATTACAACTACACAAGCAAATCTTTCATTTCTAAACTTTAGTAATACTCTCTAGGCAAATCTCCTTTATTCTTTGTTCACTTGACAACCTATCTTTATTCTTTAAGGATAAATCCAAAGTAATTCAAGGATAATTTCTAAATCAACTCAATTCCCATAAGACTACAGAATACCGGTGTGCAGTTATTTGCAATTCTGTGCAATAATCATATACTTAACTTCATGATTCATCGGCTAGAGGCAGTTTTGGAAAACAACAGATTGGGAATCTTATTCATTTCCTTATTCCATCACTTATTAATTGTATGGCAGATGTTTGATACTCAGCAAGTATTTGTTTAGCAAATCAATTTATTTTATATAGTAAATATAAGAATATATAAATTTTAGAAAATTGTAGATTTTTTTTTGAGGTGGTAGTGAAGGGTCTCACTGTGTATCCAAGGCTGGCCTTGAACTCATGGCAATCCTCCTGCCTCAGCCTCTTGAGTGCTGTTATTACAGCCATCACAGCTGGCCTCAATTTATTTTAATCAAATAAATTATATTCAATTTTATAATTTTAAATTACATTTAAAACCCACATTAGAATATTTCCATTAATGTTGTTTTATAGAAAATATCACTGCATTTTGAGGTGCAATACTATTTCTCTCTCACACACAAACACATTTTCACAGGTTAATATGAAATTGGGGGTACAAAATAACAGCCTATTGTGTAAAAGCAGTTAAATTTTGTTGATTTTCTAGTGAGTGACCTTTGAAAACCAACAGCAGGTAGAGAACATCATTAGTATTTACATAATTTCCATTCGGAAAAAAATCAACACTGTTAAACACCTAGAATGGCAGAAGTCTTACAGGAGCACTCAGAAAACCGGAAGCTGCAGTGCACATTCCAACCAGAGCCTTACGGTACGTGCAGGACATGAGAACACTCCTAGCATCAAGGAGCAGCCAGCTATCCAGCGAATTGTTTGTTTGTTTCGTTTCTTCAGTATTGGGAATTGAATGTAGAACCTGCCATGCACTAGGCAACTGCTTTCCCACCCAGCAATATCTTCAGCCACTTCCATTCCAAGAAAATTTTGACTTCTTGTCATGATCAATTTAGTGATGGTCACCGATTGAACTTTATGCAATGAGAAAGTTTCAATAATAGCTTCTCCCTAAACTAAATAGCTGAGCAGCATTAAAAAGTTGCAAGATGTGGGTTCAGTAATTATCAAATGATGTTCAGTAAGTAAGACAAAGAAAGCTGTTTGTATTGTTGCACGTGTTGCTAATGCGTTGTAGACCTGGTATTGCTTATCACACTTGAATGTCCAGGAGGAAGTAAGTTGATACAGCTGAGAAGCAGAAAAAGATGGGGGGGAAAAAGGAAAAGCAAAAACAAAAGCAGGGAGCCAGACCCCTCTTAAATCATGCCTGGAGCCTGAAATCTCTATGGTCTTTTGGTCTTATTATTATTTTGGATAAGAATTTCTCTTTGCTTAAACACAAGTATCTCTGTTTCCTAATTAAAATTCTTAAGCAATTATTTGTGAGTTCTCCATCATCAGATGGCAATTACTCTAACACTCAGGACTTGAATTACCATGAGACTGATCTTCTAGAAGCCATATCACCCAGAAACCAGAGAATCATGAGCGTTTCCTAGTGTGCAAGTAAGCAAAATCTAAGATTCCAATAAATGAATTAGAAAAGAACAGTTGCCAAAGAAGCAAAACTATTCTCCTTGAAGGTCATTAATACCAGCAATTAGTAACACTCTAGTATAAAAGCAAAAAGAAAGAACAAAATCCATACCTCTCTTCTCACTCAACCCATAGACTAGAATAAAAGAATCGAACAAAGTGTAAGTCTAAAATGTCCTCCAAAAGTCACATGTGTTTCAGAGATGGGGCTTTTGGAAGGTGATTAGACCATGGGGTGCTGTGTCCACCAGTGGAAGATTCCATTGATGATTTCCTAGTTGAAAGTGCTATTATGAGGCAGGGTCCGGTTGGAGGAAGTATGTCACCAGGGGCCTGACCCTTAGAATGTGTTTTTGTCCCAGCCTCCAGGATCCTCTTTCTGATTTGTGGCTGCCATGAGTTGAGCAGCTTCCCTCCGCCAGGCCTTTCCACCACTCCAGTCCTGCCAGCAGCCAATGCATCAGAGATGGAGACTCCAAAACCAGGAGCCAAAGACAGCTTTCCTCCTTATGTATTTTGTTCCAGCAGTAAGAAAGCTGACTAATGCAAGAATATTCAAGGGTGTGTGGCATAAAAGAACCCATACAAATTAATCATTATTATATGACACAGAGTCCTAAATATTTTGAACAAAGAATCAAATTATATGAAGTCTGTTGATTTTATCTTAAGCAAGTGCTATTCTCCTTACCTGTCGGTGAACATAAGCACCTCAATTTTCCATTTAGTTAGTAAATTCATTTTCACTTGCTTTCCCTTCAACGGTCTAAAGGTGATAGCAGTCTCTGGGACTTTACAAGTGGTTCTCACTCCCCAGAATAAAAACTACCTTCTTTATTTCTATTTTGTTTTTTGTTTTTTGCTTTTGTTTGCTTGTTTGTTTTGTTTTGTTTTGTTTGCTTTTGAGGTGAGCCCTGTTTCTGAAAGATCATGCAGCTTTTCCTGAGTGCTGTTTTCTGGGCATTTTCAATTCTTGAGTCTAGAAAGGAAGGTAAATATTCTCACAGTTTTGATCCAAAAGAAGACTTCACCAAAAATTGGTCAAAAATAACCATAACAAGAACATTTAAAGCAGGGCTTTAGCATTTCTGGACAATACATTTGCCAGAACACTCCTGTTCCTATTAAGAGAAACTTCTGTGTTCATCAAAATCTTTTCAGTTATGGTGCCCAAAATAATTATCTCTTGAGAGAGGGAAGATAAACATATGGTACTGCATATCATTACAGAAAACATTAAGGGATAAACTTTTTTTGAGAAGTAGACACAAGTAATGACCAGAATGAAAAATGCAAAGTACATTTTGCACATACATATTCTAAAAATTTTCCATGAGTCCTTTAACTCATAATAAATAATCTGAATTTATTTATCTAGGATTTGGTCCATGTGATCTTCAAAATCAGTCTTTAAATATGATTTCAAGGTTTAAGACAGCTCGCTTGTGTTTTTTGTAAGTTTACTCCACAAAAATGCTTTAATAATGGAATATATCAAATGTGCAGTATATTTGGTGCTTACTGATTTGGAAATCTATTCAAAGCAACATCAAATCTTGACATTTCACAAAGTTTGTAGCAAACCCATGAGGCCACACCAAAAAGAAACTATTTTTAGATCATAGAAAATCACTCTTAAAAGTGTCTTCATTTCATGAAATATAGTATTATTTTCAACTCCCTTGGTTCTTATGACACAGAGTTTATTTTTGATTGAAGTCACTACAGAAATGCTGTTCAAGCAAGAAAGCAGAGTTTTGCATCTTTATTTTGTATTAAACTAGAACATGAGGCACTCAAGGGGGAACATTCATTGTTCACCATCCTAATGTCATCTTTTGATGAGGGTAGTTTTCTGGAAGTCACTGAAGTCAGCTGAATTGATTTGAGTTGTCTGAATTCATCTGAGAATAATCGGTTAGACTGCACGAACATCTTTTTCTCCAAATGACACCTCATAAAAAGGAAAATAAAGATGAGAGGACTTCAACTCACTTCCTTTTTCAAGTGCCAACTCTGTTACCTACATTATCTTACTTAATCCACAGACGATTTCTAGGAAGGGAGGGCTTTTGCCATCTCCATGTAGTCAGAACACTGCTAGTAGACTTACCCAAGGCCACACCTGGAGAAAGAGACTAGCGTTCTAAACTCTAAGCCACTCCACCTAACCACACTTCGTTTAATCTAGGGCAAGCTAGCTTGTCTACAACGTTGCAGGGAAGTTCTTTCAATTTCTCAAGGATATTTGACAATGAAGGGATGAAGAAATGATCTGAAAATCTAAAGTCCTAGGCTCTCAAATGGAAAGGACTCCCTTCAGGACTATAACTGCACAAAATTCATGTCTGTACAATATAAAACAATCCTAAGACACTATCCTGTACTTACTTCCATGTGTACATGAAAAACACTAAAAACAAAAACCACAAACATGGAGATTCACTGCCTGGCTGTAACAGAGCTGAAATGTTTAAGAACTTTGTTACAGGAAAAAAATTCTAGCAAGGAATTGAAAAACCAAAATGGGGGGCCGGGAATTTAGCTCAATGGTGGAAGAGCCTCCCTGGCAAGTGTGAGGTCAGAGCTTGATCCCCTATACCAAAAAATAAACAAGCAAACAAACAAAAACACAGACCTTTACAGTTGTTTTACCTCTCCTTGAAAATCTTGTTTTCTTGCTCCTTTGCTCCTGGGCTCGCCTTGTCTTTCCTCTTAGGAAACCACCATATCAGGTGACAGATAAAAGAACAGGATATATGCAATATGAGGTATTAACTACTGTTAAACCTTACTGAATAGGGTCTCGGTTTTTTTGTTTTTTTCCTCAAAGACCTTTGAAATCAGCTTCATTTGAAACACAGTCTAAAAGCCAACTGAGCTGGAAATACCCACAATGTTCTTGTGATTTTTAATTTACTTTCCAAGTCAATAGCCAATCATGTCACATAAAAATTTTTTTTAAAAAAATAAAAAATAGCTAAGAGCCACCCAGAGGCAAAGTTCTTATACTACCACTAAAATATCCAGTGATTGCTTAGAAAATCAAATACCTGTACATTTTAAAAGATTACATTAATGACTAAAGGGCAACACACTATTAAACCTTTATTTCTCCCTTTAGAATATTTAGGAAACTGCAGACTTGTTCCATTCACTTTGGAAAATATGCTGCTATGCAGTGATCCAAGCCTCTCAAATTCAGTCCATTAAAAAGATTCAAAACTCATTAGAATTTCTTTGGAAATTTTCTTTTACAATCATTTGCTTTGCACGAGGTCCCTACATCTAGTGGTTTCATGAGGCCCACAACAAATTTTACAAATGTGGATATTTATTTTGGTCTTTGAAACTTCATCTACATATACTTTCAGTAAGGGTTTCGGAGCATTTCCTTTTCCGATTTTTCCTTTTGCCCTGCTCTGTTTGTACTCACCTGTTATTTGTCATGATTCCATTCATTTCTATAAGCTTCATCTGTCCTCTCACTCAAAACTTAACCTGAAATAATTTTAATGATGATGATAAAAAATATTAACAAATCCACCTCATGTTTTGTGTTGCTTTTTTTTTTTACATATCCAACAATTCCGTGTACACACATACACTCACACACACTTTTCTTAGAAGAAAAGGTCTGCATGGCGGAAAAACATTTCATTTCTTTTTGTTGCACTTCTTACATTAGTCAGTAAATACAGTGACATGATTTTGTATTAAGCAAATCTTCGTCCTCACTCAGACTACTCAAAAGGGGGCGGGTCCAGCGATGCAGAGAAGAGGCTCCTCTAGCCAAAGCAGCCTCACCAGCCACTTGCATTAGATAACACCTCGCACTACAAGATAAGGAGTAGAAAGCCAGCAGCACAGAAAAGCTGTGCTCCTTAGTTCCTGATGTAGTTTAAATCTTGGATTTGATCTAGAATTGCCTCAAAGCCTGAGTTAGTAAGAAGCTTGCCAGTCATTGTTACCCTGTGTCATCCTTTATGGCGCCTCAATTTTCTAATGCATAGATGTGTAACAACTCAATAATAAGCTAAAAACTGGCATCATTATAAATGTGTAAGTATTTTCTGTGTTTGATGTATGACAATTTTATCTTTAAATGGAGATAGCAAAATGAACGTTAACAGTTTATGTATCTGCTATATATATTATTGGTGCCATCATAAAACGTGAAATAAAAAACTAACTGGAAATTGAATTACACAAAAATTTCGTACGCTGAGCTTGTCCACTAATCAGACTCTGTGGAGCATTTAACACACTAATACATTCTGAATTAAGACGCCTTTAAAAATGCGTTCCCCCCGCCAGATGTTAGCCCAATTTTTAGTTCATCAACGTTGCTCCTGACATGGTCGCTAATATAACATAATGCTACATATATTTGAGATTATTTAATGGAAGTGGAAGTAATTTTAAAGTATGGTTTCAAGTGTAAGAAATTGTTCAGTGGCTCCTGCAATCAAGTGAATAAGAATGCTTAGGCCAAAGCTGGAACTTAATTGCCTTGTGAATTTTTTTTTCATCTTCTTTTGTGTCTCAAAGAATGTTCAGAAAATTATTTCTCATTCAATGACATTAAGTTCCAAGAAGAATGCAAGTATCACAGAATTCTATATTTATTATTGCTGGTTTTAGTTAATGTCCTGGTGCTAATGTAATGAAGTGATTTTTAAATAAGCAGGCAAGTTAGGTATTCAAATGCATCCAAATGGTAAGTGCTAGGACCTAAAGTCTTATGTCCTCCAAAATTCATATTTTGAAGTCCTAACCCTGCGGGTGCTCATATTTAAATATGTCAGTGTCAAGAGGTGATCAGGTCAGGACAATGTCACTTTCATGATGGGTCTTAACTCCCTTTAAAGAAACTACAGAGAGCTACGTGACCCGTTTCACCATGGAATGAAGCAACATGGATCAGGAAGAGAGCCCTCACCAGAAGCCAGCTATTATGATACCTTGATCTTGGGCTTCTCCATAAACAGAAAGAAATTTCTGTTATTTGTAAGCTACCCAACTTACATAGTATTTTTCAAAAATACCTGCACAGATGAAGACAATAACTTCAATTAATTCAGCGGAACGTGTAACTTGACTTTTGTTGACATGAAAAGCTTAAATGATTCTTTATATTGGACAAGTATTAGTGTTTATTAGTATATATTTGTGATACATAATAAATACATCCATGGTGGGCAATTTGTGCAAATATGTATCATTTCTTAATCCCCTTCTTATCCCTCCTGCCTCCCACCCATCTGGAGATCCCTTAGCCATTCCACAAAATCTGCTTCCACATTTCTTATCATTTAGCCTTTGTTTTGCTCTTTAAAATAATTATACTTTGGGTTTCTCATGTAAAAGAAGCCATGATATTTAACCATCTGTGCCTGATTTATTCCACTTGGCATTATAGTCTCAAGGTCAATCCATTTTCATGCAAATGACTCAACTTTATCCTTCATCACATATCACATTTTTTATCCATTGATCTGTTGATAGGCATACAGGCCACATCCAAGACTTAGCTATTAGGAGTTGCTGCTGCTAAAAACATGTGCAAGCATGTATCACTGTGATATGAAGTCTTTCAAACTTTCAGGAAAATACCTATAAGAGATATAGCTGGGTCAAATGGAATTTCTATCTTTAATTTTTTGAAGAACTGTCAAGATGATATTCACAGTGGTTGTACTAACTGATATGAAAGGCAACAATGTAGAAGGCTTCCACTTTTCCCATAACCTCATCAGCATTTGTTGTTGTTGTTATCATTGTTGTTTTTTAATTCTTGATGATGGCCAGTTTGTCTGGAGTAAGATAAGAATCTCAGTTATGCTTTCATTTGTGTTTCTTTAACAGTCAAAGATGTTGAACTTTTTTCATAAACCTATTAGTCACTTACATTTCCTGTGAGGATTATCTATCCATTTCGATGTCCTATTTTTTATTACATCTTTTATTTTGTGGGGTATAATTTTTTGAGATCTTTATTTGTTCTAGATGTTATTCCTCTGTCTGAGGGCTATTTGGTAATTTTCTTCCATTCTTTGAGTTTTCTGTTCATTCTGTTGCTTCTTTGGTTGTGAAAAGTTTTTTATTGATATAATCTCATTTATTGATTGTTGGTGGTTTTCTTATTCAGTTGAGGTTATGTCCAGAAAGTCCTAGTCTATGGCTATGATGTCAAGAGTTTTACTGATTATTTATCTTCACTGAGTACATTTTTATAACTTCTAATTATTCTAGTTTTCCTTTATTCCTATAAATCTGAGATTAACTTTGAGTTATTCAACAGTTGTTGGGTCACACTTCTCTGGTGTCTTGCTTTCAGTGTATCACTGGGTATACAAGCTACTATATCAGCCTTGTAGTCAAATTCTGGCAATCTCTCCACTGTCGTCACAACTGCTACCCATGCTTTCCACTGAGTTTTTCTCACATCCTGGATTTATGCTTGATCTCTTTCCATAGTTTCTAAATATTTCACCAAAAAGGCCATTCATACATTCCATTGTTTCTATTAAAAAAAAAAACTTAATCAGCTTCTTGTTCCCTCTTTAAGCTCACTGAACATGTTATTAATTAGATCCATTTTCTGTTTATTTAAATCCTCTTTGGGATCCCTAAGTCATCTTATGAAATTTCTTTATATGTTCCATCTTTCATGTCTTCAAACATTGTGACCATTTCCTTTTGAGTTCTTCGCCTATAACCTTCTGTTCTTTGGTGTCCATGAGATCAATTTTGAGGAAGCTGAGGTTTTTTGAAGCATTTTTCTACCTTGCTTTCCCATCCTGCTATTATTTTTGGCCTGCAGTTTGAAAATCAATTAGGGTATAAAAACCACATTACCACTGAGAATTCTTTAGAACTCTTCAGTTAGCTTCTGTTTTCCCTGCAATATGCCATTAGAGTCGGCTAGAGTTTGCTATTTATATTCTTCTTCAGTCTACTCAATGTCATAGAGCCAGTCTAAATCCTTATGTTGCAAGGTCAGAACAATTACTAGTTACATCAGCATCTACAGAACCAACCATATAGGAGTCATATAATTTAAAACTTTTGATAGTTTCACGCTTCCTTTTCATTCAATGACCCAAGAAGACAATGAATTGATGCTGATGACGAGTAAGCGGCAATGTGAAGGACAAGGTGCGGAATGTGGAACAAGAAAATAAAGAAAATAGATCAAAAAGAAGAGAAGAAGATCAGTAAGAAGAGAAGAAGAAGTAAAGAGGAAACAACAAATGAAAGTAATGAAAGACATGGGTGATGATTTGGTGATAGTTTTTATAAATGGAAAGAATGGGGGAAAGATATTGGGTTTCAGAGGTTATCTGCAGGGGCTGGCGAAAGAAAAAGGGGAATGTATAACTGGAGATCGGGGGAAGCTCTAGGAGGTTGGAACTGATGAATAAACTGGTAGAAAGCTTCTGTTTGAGTCCTCTGTACACAATTTTTAGTGGGCCTACCCTAATATTACCATGCAAGTTACTTTTTAAACTGAAGTGCTAATTAATCTAATTACGTCTTATTCTCTATCACACATAGACTGACACCTTACATATATATACCAGATGAATGGAGATGAAGAGAAGAAATGAAAGAAATAGAAAAGAAAACAATGATACAAGAAAACTTAAAAAAGAAAAACAATAAGATAAAAACACAGAGTGATGCCAAAGTAGGGTCCTCTTCAGACAAGCAGGGTTCTGTTAGATTGCAACTGCACCCTAGTGGGTATGAACTAGCCAGCTCTCTGTGTCTGTCCTATAACTGGACACGTTCACTTGATTTGGGGGCTCAGGAAAAGCAGAGCAGGGATGTTCAAGCACTCAGTCTTCCATCAGTTTCCGGGAGGATTTCTTTCCCAGCCCCCACCCTCCATGACAGTCACCTTGTTACATTTGCTCCTTCCACACTACTGCAAGTGGACAAGCCATGCGACCTGCCCTGATCACACTTTATTCTCTAGCTCTGTGCTTCCTTTAATCTCTCTCTCTCTCTCCATTCCCCTTGAAGGAGTTCTATCCAGCCCAGGAGTTCAGTGGCTCACGGAACTCAGAAGGGTGTGTCCCTCATCACAGGACACAGCAGAGTCTAGGAGTCAGTGGGAGGTTGCTCACCTGGCCTCCTGACACTTCAGTCTTTCATGGGTAGTAGAATGAATCTTCCCAGAGCACCAAGCTGTGTGGCGTTTGGAAAGCCAAAACAGGAGGACACAGAGCTTTGAGGTGTTTGGAGTGCGAGTGGGAATGTTCCTTCTTGGGCAGCACTCCTGCGTCTCTTCTCCCCTCCTGGATAATTCTGGTCACAGCAACTGTATTCTCCTGCTTATTTTCTGGTCCCCATTCAAAACCAAGCCCTTGTTTCTTTCTGTGCCAAGGAATCAATGGTCCCAACTCAACCATCACTATCACACTGGTTTTCTGACATTGGCCTTCCTTACTGCTCCAGTTTGAAGTCTCCTTGCTGTGAACATCCCTGCTGCTGGGCTCCTTCTTCCAGTGGGAAGCGAGTGTGTATCGGCGCCTGGGCTCCGGTTGCTTCCACCCGTGTGTAGTTCATCTCCACCGGGGCTCAGTTCCTGCTTCCTGGCTCAGATACCCACCCTCGAGACTCAGGTCACAACTGTCTGGCCACTGCTGTTTCGCTGGGCTACTTTCCTCAGCTTCTTCCTTTGGAGATTTAGATATTTTCCTCAAATGGCACACTCACCAGAGTTGAGACAGAAGCAGTACAGAGCTGAGAAAAGACCATTTTTTCTTCTATACATTTTGATACTGGATACTCTCTAGTGGGTTCCTCTTTTAACTCACTTTGCAATGCCTGGGTTTTGCTTTTGCTCCTGTTTCCAAGTACCTACAGATCCTGGCGAGTTATCTCCAAGTAACTGGCGAGTGCTACAAGTTCTAATCCACCATTTTACTGCACCTATTAGTGCTGTAGTTTATGTTGTTTTGCCAAAAAATCATTTCTTTTGTCTCCTGATTTTTATTTGGGAATCTACCTGGCCTTCTTTCAAAGTCCATGTGGTTTGAGCAGAGATGACCTTAAGCAACGCTTCCAGGAATATCACTTGTCCCAGAACTAATCAATATGAGCATTTTTATGTCTGGCAAAGAACTGACTTCAAATATATATGGGTGACGCAAGCTTGGCTCTTGGAAATCTGTATCAGAAGCCTACCTATTAAAGAATTTTTAGTTAAATGATCTAATAAATTAATAAGAACTTTTACATGATTTCAGCTGGATTTTTTTCACTAGATATACTCTCAAATATTCAAACTAATATATATTCTCTATTCTTAGGACTCTAAGATTGCATATGCCCAGTAGTGTTCTTTATCCGTTTAAGAAAACATAGGCTGGCTTTCATTAGTTGCAAGTGACAAAATAGTAAGTGGGGCAAATAATGGAAGGGTGGGCTTTGGTCACTAGCAACAAGTCTAACTAAATAATTTACATATACGGATAGATGATGATATATGATACATAAATAGATAGCTTCAAGAATAGTAGTATGTTTGTTGTATTCTTTGCTTCCTGCTCTAAGAAGAAGGGGTTACTTTCAAGTAATGTAAGAGGATTATTCCTTGAGGGAACTAGCTTGTCTGCAAAGACTTTCAAAATATGTTATTAAAAGCACTACATTTTTCATTTTAATTTGAACAAGCTTTTAATTTGAACCTCTGAGAACTCATCTAATTAATTCACAGGAAGAAACATAATAAAACATATTTTTAATGTTGATCTGCAGAGACAAACTAAATCCTTCCATACCAAGAGATTATTTTGTATCGAGTGCATAAGCTCCTGATTTCCACCAAGACAAATTTGACCACCTGAACTGTGGATACCGCTCCCTTCTGAGAAAACTGCTTTCAGTTGAGCCCTTTTCTGGTCAGTCTTGGCTCAGCAACCAGTATGTCTAGAACACAAATCAGATTAGACTTTCCTCTACTCACAATGTTTTTCTGCCATCTCATCACCTAAACAGAGTAATTTAAGCGTAATATTAAAGGACCTATAGGAGTTGGTCCTGCCGTCTTCACCCGCCGCATCTACCAGTCAGTATCTCCTATTACAGCCTTGTGTTTTAAAAATGCTTAATACAAGTAGTTCTACAAAAATGATTTTCTATACGTTATTCCTTTTGCCTTTGTTCATCAGAACCAATGATGTGCCCAATAATATTTATGCAATATTGCTTCAGAGCACTGTAACTTATCAAGCATATCTTCATATATCTATATATATATGCACACATGTATGGACAAAAGATCTGAGACTACTAGTTCAGAAATGAAGGATGGTTACAGCACACAGGAATAGCAGTAGCTAGAGCACTGCACTCCTGTGCTGCTTCCTTAAGCCTCATTCTTACATAGCGACATGAAGTAGATCAGATGCTAGGTGCACAGGCAGTGAGATGGGTCATGGGAGTGGCCTCTGAGCTCAGGAAATTTGCCTATTCTGTAATGGGTAATATGCATACTTGTCCTTTTTTTCCTGCAGGGAGGTATTGACTTTTGTCTTCTTTGAAAGGAAACATACATGGCTTTTGATTTGTGAGGTTTTATCATGACTACATTCTGTGATGGTATTCTTTACCAGTATTCTAGAAAAGGTCATGAAGGTCAAAGGGCAGTCAGTGCCTTACTTAAAATATGTGTATCAATGTAAGAGTTTCATGGAGAATTATTCCTTACATTCTCAAAACACTTAAACCCATTTTACTCTTTAAAAGATTAAACTGTATCGTGCCAAATGAAATGTAAGTGCTCATAATAAGCTATAAAAATTAAGTTTTAAGGACATTTATTTCTCTCTTCATCAGTATTTATTTTTCTTTTATTTACCAGATATTTTGACATTTCAGATGTCAGTGAAGTCTAAGTTCCACATATGTCAGGATTTAGGAATCGCTGGCATTTATTTTACATATACTGCAAGAACTGAAAGTACTTGGCAAAAGTTAGAATTAACGCTTCAGAATTGCTACATTTGAACAAATGTTTAAGCATTCAACAGAAATGAAAAACGACTTTGATCCAAAATGAGTTATTTTTCATTTATTACTTAACAGTGCAAAGTAGCCTCAAGGTGAACTTTCTATCTATTTGGAAAATTAGATTGTAACATACCATTATTTCTCAATGTAACCTCATTGAAATTGGAGATTTTTTTTCTTCTAAACTGAACACAACAGCATTAGAATTTCCTAGAAGGTGAAAGCTGAAAACTTTATCATTGAATCTAAATTCATGCTTTAACCAGTTCATTCTACATTTCAGATCTGACTAAATATCATTGCAAAAGAGGTGAAGCAAAATTCCCAAAGAACTTATAAACTAAAAATTGCACCAAAATTGATTTTATGTCCCTTTTAGACATTTTACTATATCATTATAACTAGTTTCTTAAAAGGTTATATGTATTTTATATTGAATATAACTACACCATACTGTGGAGTCATTAACTATACCAAATGTAAGTCATCATGTCGAAGTAAAAGGTTTTGTAATCACTTAGTAGACAGGCAAAAAGAAGCCAGCACTGACAAGCAAAAAATTTCTAACTTTAAAGAGAAGTATCAGAAGATAAATAAGTAGCATGTTTAGGAAATAGAGTATCATCTCACTTTTTTCTCCTAGCGCTATAGATTACTGTTAATGGCAAATGTTCCTGAGATAAGAAATCAGTTCTACAAATTAGAAAGTCTGCTCCAAAATGCAACATTTATTTTTTAATACTAGGACACTAGCGAGGCAAGTGTATCCTTCTGAATTCATGTTAGCAAACAGGAAGAAGATTGGAATTTTCATTTCTCATGTAAATATCAAGAGTCTTAAGAGAAAATTTTTAAATACAGTCACTATCTCAAGGAAGTTATAATCAGTTTTTAAAATACTAAGCTATACATGAGAAAAAGGCAACTAACAATAAACTATTGGTTAATACATTTTTTCTTGTTTCCTAGAATTCATAAGATTTTACTTTAATATTTTTATGAGCTTATCTGTCTCTATTACCATACTGTAAGTTTTTTGAATGCAGAGGTGTTTCCACTTTAAAGAGTCAGGATGAGATTACATAACAGGGTGAACATAAGGAGGCAAAGAAATCTGAAACTTCCTGAAATTTTGGCACTCACTACATGAAAATCAATTATATATCTTTACCTTCCCAATCATGTGAAGAACCAACAATTAGCTTGAGAACCAACTTACACTAATTTAAACTGAGTCCGTACCGCTTATGACTAAGCATTGACTACAACATTTAAAATCAGATACAGTAATTACCATTATTCCATACTTATCAAGTATCAAAACTAGAATACCATCATGTATATGCTTTGAGAAATGTTTACATCTTAACCCAAACTCACATTCAGTAATACATTACAGGTACTTTAACCTTAGCTCCAGTGAGAGAAATTACACCACAGACATTGATAAATGCTACAAAGAGACTTCTCTCTTCTGAGAGCCAGTCATTAACCATTTATGAGCAAAATGACTTATTTTCTCACAAGTTGTAATCTGCAGAATCATCTTCTCCAAATTACAGAGTCTTTCACTAGGCTACATCATTCAGTATACAACCTTTGAAAATTGAAGAGCTAATTGTAGTGTTAATTTTCTTTATGTCTAAAGATATTTTCCACCTCTCAACTTTAATTATAAATCTTATCTCCTCAAACCCTCAAATTACATTTGATCTGATGGAAAAACATTCAGAATAATTTATTAACTTTTCATTTTAAAATATTTATATAATGCTGGTATGAAGCAGGCATTCTGGATATCTTCACAAAGACAAAATGGTTTCTTGGTTTTTGAATATCAAGGAGGCAAACAGTTGTATTGTCAATATTACTTACCTCAACCTAATTAGCTTCTTTTTAATCGCCTTCTCTTGTGATTGTGTATTTTACTTTTTTAAAATTTTTCTCTGTCTTCTATATTTTTCCCTCGATCAAAATCACCCTTTTATTTCTTTTTTATTTAGAATGTTTTATTTTTTCACTTTCTGTACCTTCATGAACTCTTCAAATCACTTTCCTTTCTGTTACTTTTTCTATTTATTTTAATGACTTGATATCCTGGGGTTTTTTGCACAAACATTAAGATAACTTAAAATGCTAAAAATATACGATGATTAATTGTAATAATACTTTGTAATTGTAAAATTAGAAATATGTTGATTATTTTATAATTCCTTTGATCACTAATTTATTTGACCTGCCAACGAACTACAAATTATGTTCCTATCTCTATGAATTATAAGCCAGAATAATAAATAGGCTATAAAATACAGGCTGCAGAGTGCTCTAGGCACTAGCAAGAATTAAGTGGTCAGGGAAGATTCTGGGGAGAATTGCTCCTGTCTAAAAGCTAAAATGTGATAACAAAGAAAAAGGTACAAAAAAGAAAGGCAGAGTGTAAAGGACAAATGTCCCACATGGAGACATGATACAAGCAAATGTTGCAAGGTAACATAATGGCCATAGAATCTGCATGTGAGAGAATTTGTGGGAGAAGGCAGGAGCTGTTTACATTTAAAGAACTGCAATCCACAAAACTCCCTTTCATCTACCTTACTCTTTTTTATGTCACTGACACATCCACAGGAGACTCAGTTACACAAACATTGACTTTTAATTTCTTGATCACTTAATTGAGATCCTTTACTTTTTACTATTCCCTTTGGTATTTAGCAATATTCTCTCCCCTCTCTTTCTTCTTTTTTCTAATGCCCCCATTCTCTCCCTTCACCATTCAGTATATTTTTTTATATCACGAAGCAAGGCTATAACCTGCTCTGTGTTCAAAAATGTAACTGCTTTAAATAATCTTTAATTTTATTATCCATTATTATTTACTGCAATTTATTCAGGAAATTCAATTTATCTTCAATGTGCTATGTATTTTTTGAACTGATACCTTTCATTCTCTCTGTAAGTTTATTATGGAGTTTCCTAGACATAATAAGAGATATGGTAAAGCTCTTTATACCTTGGAGTAGGACATCACACACATAATTATCTGCCCGATTGCCTCCAGAAGCTACAAAGACAGATCCATAGCCACTGTATTAAAAAGGGGCTAAGCGGACTGCTATCGGGTGCTGATGAACCACATTCCCTAACAGATACTCCCGTCAACCAGTGGCTCTGTATCTTGACTTCCAAAGCTCCTTGCTCACCTCTTTTCTAGAGAATTGCCTTTGGCTGACCAGAGGGCTTCTCTAGAACAGCCAACAACCAATGATGACTGACACGCAGTTACAAAACCCAGGGTGTGGTGAAAAGTAATCTGTTGGTAGGAATGAAAACTAGTACACCCACTATACAGATTAGTATGGAGATTCCTCAAAAAACTAAAGCTAGAAATTGTATTTGACAGAACTATTCCCCTTCTAGGTATCTTTCCAAAGCAGTCAAAGGCTTTATATTACAGTCATACATAATAGCTAAATATTGGAAACAGCTTGCATGTCCAGCAATAGAAAAAGAAGATGTGGTATTGACACACAGGCGAGTAAACCTATGTCATAAAGAAGACTAAACTGGAATCATTTGTAGGCAAATGGATGCATCTTGAGACTGTAATGTTAGGTGAAATAAATTAGACAAAAAGGCTTAAAAATTGCATGGTTTCCCTTGTTTTTGCAGCTTCTGGAAGCACAGGATTATGTGTTCAATGTCCTACTTCAAAGTGGAAGGAGATTTACCATGTCTCTTATTGTACACAAAATTTATAAGAAGAGTGAAATAAGTGCTAAACTGAGGCGGCTTTGGCCTCACAGCAGGCAGGACCGACGCGAAAAGAGTCGCGGAGACCAGGCTGATGGCGCAGGTCTACTTTATTGAGGAAGTGGCAGAGCTAAATATAAGATCTGAGGGCCAATGAGGGTAGAGGTGGAACTGAAAGGGGCTATGAGCAGGGGCTGCGTGGCAGTTGTCAGGGAGAAGGAGTCAGCTCAGGTTAGGATGAGGAAGTAAGTTGGTCGTGTCAGCACAGGCAGCACGGCCACGTAAGCCCGTATGGGGCTACACGAAACAACAGAAAGTAAGGGGCTGTACCTTCCTCAAGGTAGAAAGGATCAAGAGTTAGAGGAGAGGGGAGAGAAGAAAGGAATGAAACATGGATGACAATACCCAATGTGCAGATACCAACTCCACACAAGAATGTGAACATTTTGTACTGCAAACATAGACTAGTAAATAAAAATCCAGAGCCTCTTTTCAAGGTGACATCAACTTGTTGCACAAATTTCACTCCAAAAGATAATATTGCTCAAGTCTCTTCTCTCCTTTCCCGTCATCTTTCTCTTGAGAGCGCTTCTCAATAAGGCTTTTCCCATAAGCATCTTTTCCTCAGGCTCTGCTTCTAGAAGACCTGACCTGAAACAGTATCTACACATTATCTTGGGAGATGGGGCCAGAAGTGAGAGAAACTTTGTCAACTGAAGGCTATAAATACTAACCCTTCAAGAGCACCTACATAGGGGGCAGAGCATTAGATGCATATCTAAACAAATACAGAAAGCATATAATGTTTGAAAATATGACCAATTCAAAAATGAACACGAATAAGGATTTTACTACATTTTATTCTTGCTTGAATATATTGGTGGAAGTCTCTGGGACAATGTTTTCCAATGTGACTTTGTGAGATATTAATCCTATGACATAATCTATTCCCATCTGATATTGCTTACTTAACATGTGACAAAATATTCTGGAAGACCTTGTAGAAGCCCTGTGCAACAGATAGCTCAGCCAAATACCTGCATGGCTCCTCCCTCCTCCCAGATATTTTACATTTTATGATATTGCCCCAAAATCCTTTATACTCAAATAAGGAATATCAAACCCTGACTTTATGAGATTTTTCTGTGGATTCAGTTTCCTGATGTTTTAGTTACAGTAGCTTTCCTAAACTGTCCTTTCATATCATTCTCCTTCTCTCCTGACAGATAGGACCCCAAGATCTTCCTATTTTCAAGTCCCCTAAAAGAATCTAAAAAGTAGATTTTAACACTGAAACTTGGAAATCATAGTTTATATAGCGGAGGTGAGAAAATTTTGACTTATCTCAAATTCACACATTTTGAAAATTCTGTTCAAATCAGCTCTCTTCAAGAAAGCTACCTAAGATGATGAAAATTTCTGTCTGTTCCAGTACCTGGCCATGCACAGCTATCAAGAATTTAAAACATAGATACGGGCTATATTTATTGATTTCCACTTAGAACAGCTTCATGTGGCTGGTGACGACTACACTGAACTGGACAGCATTAAACCCTCCAGCAAACACATGAGAGGAAAAACTGTGAATTGGTTCTGGAGATTCTGTTCTGTCTGGCTGCTGAATTCTCTATTAACTCAGACTGAGTTTTAAAATATTTCTCTGGTACCTTTCTTTGCAAAGTATTTCCTCTACATTATTTTAACATAAATAAATGCATACGGTGTGAGAATGTACGGTAGGTAGAAGTCAGAAAGAATGAAAGCAAGAAGAGGCAGGTCAGAAACCAGTGCTCTTTTTTAACATGTATCTTTTGTATGTCATACTTTTTAAACAATTTGTTTTCACAATTGCATATATGCATTTTAATTTTCCATCAACTTCCTTCCCTTACAACCCGCTAAAATTACTATGAATTGTATTCATTCTTCAGTCCTCAGCAGTTTACTAATGAAGGATGAGGAAGAATTTGTCAGGTAATGAAGAGGAAGAAAAGATGTCAGCTAGAAAAAACAGAACATGGAAAAGTCTTTAAGCAGAAAGGAGACTGGATGACAGAGAAGCTGAAAAGAGGGCGATGAACCTAGAAAGAGAGGGGGAAAATCCATGTGGAGCCTTTCAAACCTTACCAACAATGCAGAAGTTTATGCTATGAATAATGGTAAAACATTGATACATTTTAGTGTCACCCCAACAATGGTGGTGAACTTACAGTACGTGTGCCACAGAGGACTGTTTGTTGCCACTGAAAGCTCTAAAACGTTCACCATCACTGGTGTAGAACTTTAAAAACTTGACTGGTATAAAAGAGAATGAAAGAAGCCAGGCATGATGATGCACACCTGTAATCCCAGCACTCGGGAGGCTGGGGCAGGAGGATCATTGCAAGTTTAACACCAGCCTGGGCTTCAAAATGAACTCAAGCCCAGCCTGAACTGCATGGTGACACCCTGCCTCAAAAAGACAGACAGAGAGAGGGAGGGAGAGAGAGAGAGAGAGTAAAAAAGCAGTGTAAAAGAACAAAACGACATTATAGTTATGTGACAATAATACAGGCTTTAATTGGGAAAATGGAATCAGAGAGTTACACATTAAAGATACATTTAAAAAGCAGACTCAAAGAACTTGTAGCTGATTGGATATAGTGGCTTTAGAAAATAGGAAGCGTTAGTAGTATAACTGCTCTTAAGCAATGGAGTGAATTATGAAGACTCAGTGTGGTGAAAAACATGAAAAGAGGGAAAAATGTCCCAGCTAATGATACTTCATTCTGAATCTAAAACTATGCCCTGATTATGGTGTCATTTTACCACATGTGAACTTATTTGTTGAATACTTACTATTTATCTCTGTCAGCAGTGGATTAGAGAATTAAGATATGTGTGATTATATGCTATTCATGATGAGATGATAATTTGCATCTCTAAAAAACTCTGCCTAGCTGGCTTTGAGGGGAAAATGGTACCGTGCTGTGAGATGCGGCACATTTAGGACTGAGGGGCAGCCTCCAAACGCCAGTCGGGAAGAAACCAACGCCCTCAGTCCAGCAGCCTGCAAGGGACCAAGTGCTCCTTAAATCCATAGGTGAGGTTTCCAGCAAATCTTCCTCACCCTGAGCCTCAGAGAAAACTGCTGCCTCAAGTGATACCTTGATTGCGGTCTTGAGAGCCCTTGAGGCAGAAAATCCAGCTAGGACACAAGTTTCAACCCTTAGAAGTCGTGAGATTATAAAAGTGTCCATTGTTTTATACTACAATGCTCACAGTAATACTGCACTGTGGCAATGACTAACTAATGTGCCTTCCCACATACAAGAAAACACCTACTTACCATTCCACCTGCCATCTTGAGTAAACAAAGCAGTCCTTTCTCAAATTTCTCTGTAAAATTCTCCACGCTACTTTGGATTAAATGCCATTAGTGAACCAATGTTTGGACTCTTAATTCATAAGGTCTGGGTCATATGTAAAGATCAAGAACTATAACTACTGGTAATATCAGAGTCATTTCCTAAAACCAAAACATGTGGCACTCCTCCATTCTAACATATATCCTCTTATCTATTTAAAAGTATATAAACTAGCAATATATTTGGACATGACCACAAGATTTAATTTATATTTGGAAAATAATTAAAGGTAAATAGTAACACAATGAATGATCCTTCAACACTATTTACTAACGTACAACTATGAACTATAAAAGTATTATGAAGATGAGAAAGAAAATATCAAATTTTAAAACTTAGAACATTTTAAAGAGATTGTAATCATTGTATTTACGATGACAATAGTGAATCCAAACTATGTGTAAGGTTTTTTTTCTGGGTTTAACTTTCTGTATCAGCCTTAGGGATTTGCCAGTAAGACTAAACTTTCTGATTTTCTTATCTTTTTAATGGATCAATTAAACGTACGAATATCACAAGCAAGCATACTATGAAGTGTACTTCTTCATTGCTTGCATTCAAAGATTCAAGTTTATGATGATTTATAATTGTGGATAAATACATCTGAACATATCATATATTCTTTGAAAATGTCTTTAAGGATGAATTCCTAGCTACCATGATATTTCTCTTGGAATTAAAGAGAACTGTCTACAGAGGAAGGAAAATGTAGGATGATGAATGGATACAGAATATTCTTTCAGACTGTACTATGTCGCTCCTGTCGGATCTGACTCAGGGCCCTTCAGAATACAAACAGCCAAGTGACAAGAGTGTTCCCCAGCCCATTTGTACTCTCTATATTTGCATCCAATAACAAGGAAATTTGGCTAGAAAATCTTTCCTCATAGAAAATCAAACAAATTTGAAAGACATTTAGATGAAATGCTTCAGAGGACAAATTTTGCCCCTTCATTAAGGAACTAATGTATATGTCCATATGGTTTCATTTATTATATCACAAAATATTTCCTTTCCACTAAACATACTATCAAAAAGTCAGTTGGAGGCTGTCAATGAGACATAACACCTGGAGTCTGAGGACAATTTTAAGAAACATAATCATTATCCAGGCATTGTGGATTCACCTGTCATTCCAGTGTCCTGGGATGTTGAGCCAGGAAGACCCCAAGTTCAAGCCCAACCCTGTGCAACTTAGAGATTTAATAAGATCCTGGACCATATAAGAAAAAATAAATAAAAGACTGAGAATGTAGTGCAATCGCAAAGCTCCTGGATTCAATATCTAATCACACAAAGGGGGGGGGGGAGATCCATTTGTAAGAAACAACCTATATGTGGGATCTAGGTGTCTTTTAAATCAACCACTCTTGTACAAAATAAATCCTAAGTCACCACCCAAATGACAAATATTGAGATGAGATGGTCCACCTCATTAACATAATAGGACAGCATATTGCACAATGGTTAAAAAGAAGCAGTTCATGAATCAGAATGTATCCTACACCACCCAGGCAGTAAATTGTGTAAGTAGCTATTATGAGTGAGAGAGGACTAAAAAACAAGTACATAAAAGGGAAATCAATATAGAAAGGGATCAAATTCACAAAAATAATAAATTCACAAAAAAAAGACTGTATCACCAGATGTAAGGTGATAAATAGGTATGAGCTGCATGGCATAAATTTTTTTTCAGGACAGATATATTCTTGACTAACTTATTTTTGCTTTGCTATTCCACCCTTTAGATAATTTTTAGTTTCTGTGAGACTATGTAAAAACAATTAAGAGTCTTATTTTAAGTAGAAATTGCTGTCAGCTTGCACATTCTGAACCTCGAAATATAAGAACTTGGCCTTGGCCTGACAGATAGTAGAGTACTGATATGAAACTCATTTCTCTCTTTCTGTCTCTCTCTCACTCTGTGTGTGTGTGTGTGTGTGTGTGTGTGTGTGTCTGGCTCTCTGTCTGTTTCTGTACCATAAGTTTTTAAATTACAAATCAAAAGTATGAAAGTGTATGTACGTTAAAACAAAAAATGATTTCAATCATTCAAATATAATATTTCATGCAATAGTACAAATTGTACAGTTATTTCAAAGAAGGTCAATTACAATGACCATAACAGATACTAAAGAAATGGACATTGAAGAAAAATGAGCCCCAGAAGAGTTAGAATTTAATTATGTTAAAATATGATTAAAATTGAGACAAGTCCCACTGTGCACTCTTCATGGTGGATGAAGATATTTAATCAAATGTTACATAGAATGCATTTTATATACAACTGTGGTGGATTAACTAATGGTCAGCTTGGAACATGCAGGTGAATTGAGTCAGCACAGTATTGGGTGTGGAAGACTCACCTGAGGATTGTTGCCAGAGCTGGAGGGAAGATGGTTGCTTTTTATTCTCCTGAAGAAGCTTGTCATGCTGTTTTCCTGTTAAGAACTCAGGCTAGGGATTTAGTTCAGCCACACAAGTGCCTGCTTGGTAAGTGCGAGGTCATGAGTTTGATCCCTGGGACCAAATAAAGTAAAATTAGAGAAACAAAAAAAGAACTCAGCCATTCTCATCCTCAGAGGAGCTCGGCTCCTTGCTGTCACTGAGGATGGCTGCTGTTCTCTTCAGGGGGAGCTCTAGTCCTTACCTTGAGCATTGCTTCTCAGCTCCAATACAGATCCCTCAGCCTGCTGGTGCAGATCCTTCATCCCACTGGAACAGACTTTCTAGCTTCCATCACTGAACTTTGGGCCTTCCCAGCACAGATCCTTGACACAAACTCACATGAGACATTGCTGTGGACACCAGGCCTCCAGCTGGACTTGTGGAGGACGTTGCCATAGGCTCTAGGTCTTCAACTGGACTCATGCAGGACACTGCCATGGGATCCAGGCCCTAGGCAGGATTCTTTAGGTCTCTAGCACATGGACAGATCTCTTACACTCCTCTGCATTTGACTTTTTGGGTGAATATTATAAAATAATCCTATAAATTATGTGTCTTCTATTGAATCTATTCCCTGGCAAACCCAGACTATAATACCAACTTTACCATAGACTAGTGTGTGTCTTATTATCTGAATATCACTAAGATCTTTCTTGCTTTTACTGACTTCATTCCTTATAATTTGTTAATTTATTTTATTGTCAGAAAGTGTCAGAATATCAACAAGATTTCTTCCAGCCATGACTCTGTTTAAATCGGGAATTAAGAGAACCTGAATTTATGGCAAAGATATTTTACTTAATACAAATACAATTTGACCTTAAACTCATGATTACAATGTCAATAAACTATACTAGCACACTTCCATAAGAAAAAAAGCTCAAGAGAAGTGTGTTCATATCTGAAAAGAATGTTCAATTATAGCAGAAAATAGTTAACCTACCTTTTTCCAAGTTAGGCCATGGGACAAAAAAGGCCACAAAAGAAAGTTGTATCTATATCTTTCTTATTTAATTGATGATTAAGTTTTGGAGCTCAACTTCAAAAACCTCTAAATACATAAGGATACTCTGCTTTCAAATACAGAGGGAGAATAGTCAAGTATTTCTAAGGTATAGAAGGAAGGATAAAAATTGGGTGAGAAATTATGTAGCAAGAAACTAGATAAACGATTTGCCTGAAAACTCTCAGAAGTCTTAATTAAACCAATGAGAGCAGGAAGTATAAATGTAAAAGTTCCCAAATCCAAGTTGAAGCTCTATGCATCTCATGATGTATGGACAGGAAAGAATGGAAAGAAGCAAGCAGCTCTACAATATGCCATGAAGAACTCCAAGGTCTATGGGCAAGTTAAGATTTCTTAATAAATTTTTCTTGATACACTAAAAGGGTAAGTGACAGCTACCTCATGAAAACAAAAACCCTTTAAATGTTGACAAATAATAAATATAAACATTTAGCTATGACCAGTAAGTAAAGTAGTATTATTAATAACTGGATTATATATGTTTAACTCCTGTCTCGCAGATGGGATATCTAAATTACTTCAATTAACATCTGTAGAGTCAACTGACCCTTAATTAAGAACCAGAAACCATTGTAAAAGAATAACCTGGGAAACCAAAGAGTTCAAAAATCTGGACTGATGGAGTCCCAGACCAAAATCAAAAGGCACTGGTTAGAGAAGCCCTTTGTTGAGGGTATTCGTTGGATTCCCCATTGCTGGGGAAAAAATGCCTGATGCACACAACTTAAAGAAGGGTCTTATTTGGCTCATAATTTCTGAGCCATCAAGAACATCCATGGTGGAAGAGTGCAGCAGAGGAAGGCTACTCACTTCCTGGTAGCTGGGAAGCAGAGCCCAGGAGAGACATCTTCTCTGACAGCATCCCCAAAGCCACGCTTCCAAATGTACGAACTGCGCGGTCAGTTATGAACATCAAATTAACGTGCTGATGAGTATTTCACCTCCACAATCCACACACTTCTCCAGAAGTTTCTTAATCCAGTTAATTTAAGAAGTAAAATTAACCAACATATCGACACTCAATAACATTCTAGTTAACAATTCTCAAGAGCCAAAATATGTGAACTTGATTCTGTCCCGTTCCTATAGTTTCAACATCTACAAATTGCAGGAGGTCTGGAGCTTGACCCAGACCTTCTGTGTCTTGGCAGAAATGTATGAGAAGACAAACTCAGTTGATTAAATGAGAACTTCCTGTGAGGTTTCTAATTTGGTTTCCTAACTCTCTACAGTTTACTTATTCTAAGGAGATGCATTTATGTGTTATTTTAATAGATCAATCAAGAAAGCACTGTTTACATAAACCAAAGAATTATAAAATTGCTGATAGAGTTCTGAGGCCTACAGACAGACCTTTGTCTCACTGTGGTTTTACAGATTTTTTTAAGGACTGATGCTGAGATTAAATATGTGAAAAAGTCCTAGTATAGTATTTTGGGTATTGTTACAGAAGTATAAATATGAAGCTTTTCATTTTCATCACTTACTAAATATTGAGCACCTGACACATCCAATGCTGCCAGGGTCAGTTACTGGGAAGTTACACTTCCACTACAGATGCAAAACATTTTCCTACTTACATAAAGCCTTAAATATTTGTGAAAGCTCCAATCGAGGAGATGATATTTCCCTACTTGTCATTCATTGGTTTATTTTAGATAGGGATTAAAAATTAGAAAATGTTCAATTAATATTGGTATAGTTTAAAACAAAGATAATGTCATTTAAATATGATTCTGTAAGAATACCAGAACAAAGAACTTGGTCTGTTCACTTCCCAGAAGGTCTTCAGTCAAACAGGTGAAGACCTAAAAGTATGATTGTATTACAGGAAACTACCAGGTAATTCCAAAGAGAGTCAGTCTCCTCCCAAAACATACCAAATTTACACTGGTTAATTTACACATTATATATAAATATATGTATATATATTTATATATAGTGTATATATATATCAGTTAATTTCTTAATTTATTTTATGATTTTGAGGCAGATGGGAATATGCTCATGCTTGTGATTGTGTGGAGAAGATGACCACATGGCCACAGTTGTGATTGTCACCCCATGGGAAGTCTGTGAACAGAAGCAAAATTTTGTTCAACATTTTTGTTTAAGAACTGAATTGTTTGCAAACAGAAACTTTTGTGAACCAAGGTATTACTATATATTTTATATGTCTAGCAAGAAATAAAGATATTGTCAGATGCAATTGAATCCACAGCCATACAAGTGAAGATGGATTTATTTCTCAGTATTTGATAGTCTAGAAATATGCTTGGTTTTCCAGCCCATATAAATATTTGCAGAGTTTTTAACCTAGAATCCATGGCAATTTATTTGAACTATCAGGATGTTAAAAAGAGAGCATCAAATATTTGCATTAGCTAAATGAAATTTAGCCCCATAGGCAATTATATACTAATTCACATTCTAATACATATGATAATTAGAATGTTAAAAAAGTTTCTATAGCATCTGTAAACCAATCTTATATATGAAAAAATACATTTTAAGGAAATTTTAGTTCCTCGAGGAAGAAAGGTTTGATATTTTTAACTTATTTGTCTATTTCTTATTAAAAAATAAAACCTAACAGTGAAAAAACAAATTACACTATCCATTTCCAAGTCACCCGAGGATGACTTTATGATGCTGCTAATTTGTAACCTCATCAAATTTGAATAAGAGCCACCTTGGCAAGCTCTATTACTGAGTGCTTGGGAGTGAAATCCATTTTACATCCAGTTTATGAGAAAAAAATGGCTATTGTTCCTTTTCCTGTGGTTCACATGCTCCAAAAACTCTAAGAAATGTAGGTACTCAGAAATCTGGCATTGCACTGTTCTAGGGCTATACAGTAATCAAGATATTTTTCTAGTTACAGTTCTATAGTGTGGGTAAAGAAAGGAAAGAGGTCTGGGAAGGTCGTGCACTGGATGCAAGAGCACTCATCTAGCATGTGCAAGGAAGGCCTGGCTTTGATCTCCAGGACCCCTCCACCACCAAAAAAGAAAGAGAAGAGAAGGGAGAAAATGAATGAGAGTATCGTCTAAAAGTCATGAATTTCCTTTGAGTTCATATCTTATCCTAATCCTGCATTTGATTTTTACACTGGTCAGAACCAGTAGAATACCGTCATAGTTCATGTTCCTCCAAATACCGTAGAATGAAAACATTTAAGGGCAGAGGATTTTATCTATTGGGTTAATAGAATGTAGCCTCAGCTCTAAGAGCTGAGGACAAATACTTTATGACCAAATACTTCTGTCATCATATCTTGGGAACCTGTTTTCCCTCTGGGATAACATGTGAAGCTACATCCTGACACTGGTGGGATGTTGTGATACCGTTCTGCGTGCAGATATCCTTGTGTTTCTAAATCCAGCTAGGATTTTCTGAAACCATGCAACCTTGATGACAAAGAGGTTCACACGCAAATGTGACTGAATTCATATAAATACATTATCATAGCAAACAAAAAATTACAAATTGAGAACAGAGCCAACAAAACCAGTGTGCTTTCAGCTGTATGTAATTACAGCAGTCCTGACATTTCTTGACTTGAGGATTTGAATTACCATGAATATAATCATGAGTCTTTATGGATATTTGTTTTTGCTTAATTTGGATATTATAAACAATCTCTGGGACGCCTGTGGAAGGCTGAACAATGACCTGCAAATGTATGCAAATCCCAAAATGTGGAACATGTGAATTTCACCTTATCTAGCAAAAGATACTTCGCAAACCTAATTGAATTAAGGATCTTGGGATGCAGACAGTATTCTCAATTATCCAGGTGGCCTAAATAAAATTGAAAGTGTCCTTATAAGAAGGAAACAGAAAGAAATGCTGCAACAGGAGGGAAAAATAATGTGAAGATCTTGAGGGAGACAGGTTTGAACGTGCTTCCACCTGACTTTGGAAATGTAGGAGGGACCAGAAGGCAAGGACTCCAGGGAGCGAGGATTGGGAAACTGTGGAAGTGACTCTTCCTAGAGACCCCAGATAGCCTTGTGCACACTTTAATGGAGGGCCAGTGAAACTGATTTTGGAATCCTAACCTCTAAAACTGAAAGACAATAGATTTGTGTGGTTTCGTGGCAAAGGATAAAGTAATGTTGATAGCAACCCTAGGAAATGTATACAGTTCTATTCTCGTAAGTTAAGTCTATAGAGAAAGGCTTTAAAAAGATCACATATTAACCAAAAATGGTGTACACTGTGAATCCTGCCAGCCTCAGTACTAGAAATAAAAGGCAGGGGCATTGTATCACTGAATTATATGCCCAGTTTTGAATGGTTCTTTGTTTTTGTTTTTGCTTATGTTTTTTTTTTTTTTTATTTGAAACAAGATCTTGATACATTGGCCAGGCAGGACTCCAACTTGAACTTCTCCTGCTTCAGCCTCCTAAGTGTCAGCTTGTGAAATCTTAAAAGCAGAGGGAAAAATATTTAGTGAATTTTATCTTCCAAAGGAATGATAATAGGTTTAAATTCAGTGACAGATTCAGGATTGAATAAATCAAAGCTAAAGCTATTGCCCATTAGCTATCCCAAAATAAAAAAGAGAAATTTGAATGTACTTGTCATTAAAAAAAAAAAGATAAAGTTTAAGGTGATGCTCATGCTAAGTAGAGTTAATGACAAAACAGTATATACAAAAATCAAAACATCACACTGTATATCATAAATGTGAACATATATATGTCAATCAGAAATTTAAATTTTAAATAATAAGAAGATAATTCTAACTATTCTTTCATTAAAATGGCAAGAAAAATAATTTCCAACTCATGAATTTTGATATACTAAATGTTCATACTATTCACGAATGTTAGTACAAGTATCTAGTAGTTATAATACAGTTTGAAACCTTAAGGTACGAAAAACAAAAACAAAAAATAAGCTCTTTAGGTACAAATATTAAATAGATGTAATACAAAATTTAAATACATCATGAATGTGACCATTCATGCTTAGATATTTCATTATTCTCAATATTAAACTTTGAGTAGAAATAGAGACTCTTAGCTCCAGAAAGGACAATCGTAAATGTACCCCAAGGACAGTACGTAGCTCGAAGCTAACTCTGACTGGCAGTGAGGCTGCCACTAGCACTTGTGTAAGGCCCTGAGAAAGAGTAAGACACTGGTTTTGGAGAAAAATAATGTCACTGCTTGCTACTGACATATTGTACAGCCAGGTATGAGCAAGGCTGGCATCATGTGCCCCACGTATGTGTTAGCCCTGTCTAGTTCAACCTCCCTCCTTTTCTAAAATGTAGATATAAAGCATACACAAGACATAGACATCAGGAGAATGGCACAGGCTAAGTTATCAGACGTGGTTATATTACAGTCTTGGTCTCTCAAAGGAAATGATTTTCTTTCTTTGACATGAAAGTCAGTTTAGCTGGAAAAATTAAATAATTGTTATTTCATAAAAGGTATCCTATGAGTGCTTAACTGATTTTCTATTTGTCCCATGATAAAGCGCCACAAATTACATTTTATTGCTATTACAAAATATGAAAAACAAGCATGCACCTCGAGGCCACACTCTCAAGTGAACTAAATGGGACACACGTGTAAATACCACATTGCTTCTATGGTGTGAAAAACTGAAAGTGTAAAAAAAGATCAAAATGTCTAATAGATAATGTGAAACAGAAAGAAAATACTCAAATGGGAAGGAGAAGTAGGGAGGCGGGAAGGGGACAGGAAAAAAGGGAAAATAACAAAAGTAATGAGAAAAGAAGGAAAAATGGAAACAAAGGTTTTGTAAACAAGGCAGGGATGGGGACTTGAAGGAAGGGTAAGGGATGGGAAAAAAGAATCAAGTTATATTATGTACAGGTACAAATTCCCTATAACGAGTGTGACCATTTGTTACCTGAAATGTACCAATAAACCTAATTAATTTTTTTAAAAAGATGCTTACCTTTATTGTCTACTAAATGGCATCTTGCACCTCTGAAATGTACCACACTGATAAGTAAAATTATAAAAGCATTGAACTGTACCAAAAGTATGGTATCTACATATGTAGGATCTTGATCATTTTGTATTCCTTTTTTGTCTTTACCCTCTCCCTATCCCCTTCCCAGATCCTCTTTTCAAAAAGTCAGCTATTTTGTTTCCTATCATCAATCTTTTATTTTGCTATTTAAATTATTTATATTTTCAGTTTCTTAAAAGTTTGCATCCGAAGCATTGAGATCACTCAACTCCAATGAAATACATTGTTCATGATTTATGTTTTATGGCACCCTTTCCAACACATCTTTCTCTCTGTTTCTCATCTTTCTCTTAGCTCACGATGAACTGACTGTACCACCCATGTCAAAACTTCTCACATGCATGCTGCTAAGGCTGGACATGCCACTTCTTGTATTGAAGGTATTTAAAATCTCTGCCTTTTTGTTGAATGGCAGATGGAAATGGCACTCACCATAATTTTTAGTTATATCTATCATATGTCACAGGAAAATACAAATTTTTGCTGCTCTGTCCCCTTTATGACAACCATACACCATGTGTCCTAAAGAACTCCATTTAGTTATGCAAACACATTTTCCAAAATTTTAATTTCATAAATTGGTTGAATTCAGGGCTAACTGCTCAATAATATCTGAACTTGTATCAGTCTGTAATAGTGAGGGTTCTCCAGAGAGATAGACCAATAGAACATGGAGGATAAAAGACAGACAATAGATGATAGATAGGTAGATAGACAGATAGATAGATTGATTAGAGGAATTGACTCATGTGATTTGCAAACTGGAGAACCTGGATGGAATCATGCCAATGCCATGATTTAGTCCAAATCCAAATGTCACAGAATGGAAAAGGATGCTGAAATCTTCAGTAAGACAGCAAGGGCCGAAGAACTGGAGAGTAGATACCCGTGTGTGTTCTGAAGTTCAAAGGCTGGCGTATCTGTCATTCTACTGTCCAAGGGCCAGAGAAACAGGATGTCCCAACTTCTGGAGCAAGAGAGAGGTTATCACATTTTCCACACATTTTTTAAAATCCTTTCTTTTTGTCTGAGTTGCCCAGTCAACTAGACAGTGCCCGCCCACCCTGAGGAGGAACCTTTCCCATTTAGTCCACCAGTCCACACGCTGGTCAACTTTCCCTGGGAACACTTTACCCACTCCCTGGGTATTGTTTAATCCAGCAGTGTGGACCCCTGAGATTAGCCATCCAGCACCTCGGCTAGAAATGTCTTCACTGTGAACTCCACAGCACGGCCTCGGAAGAGCACTGAATACAGACAAGAGTGGGGAGCAGTTTACTGGGACACTTCCAGGTGAAGGATGTGTGCAGTTCCCAAACCATCCCCATTCCCAGAGAGAAAACACAGAACACAGGTGGGGAAAAGGAAACCAGGAGTAAATTTGGAATGGAGATGGATACCTAGAGGGGTGTGGCAGAAATGTCATGTCCATGATCTGACTCATGCAAAACACCCACATTTGGAAACAGGAGAATCAATTTTTGAGCAAGCATTCATTAACAATGGATTCCCTCTCTTCCCTGCCTGAGTTATGATCTTTCCAAAGGCTGTATTTTGACATACTCATCTCTCTGATGATCTTGTCTATCCCACTGACTTCTGTCATCAACTTTTCAGAGCTTTCTGGGTTATTAAACAGTGGTTCTAAGGGATACACAGAAAGAAGTCTAATCTTGACATATGATCTCAGTGAATTAATAAAACTCTTATCTATCAAGTGGGTATAAATTGGTTGGAATAGTTTAAATTTATTATGACTATTGAAATTATTCAACAAATAGTATGTTATGATTTCTCTATCTAAAATAAATCATATGACTCTCAAGAACCTGCCACATTGAGTCAGAAAAGCTCCAACCAGAAGACAACTAGCCTGCCTTCCTGGTGAGTGCTCGCGACTGGTGCGAACTCCAGGAAGAGAAAGAGATGTGCCTCCCATAGGCCTACTGGCGTGTGGGCTAAAAATCAAGGACATTCCTCCCACTCCCCCGGAAGCAACCTGCTGGTTCTGAGGACTGGCTAAGTTGATAGCAACTAAGGTACCTAAAGCAACTAAATGCTTGTACTGTTTGGTTGATTTTGCAGGCCTGGGACCGGCAGTCTGAGCGTTTCTTGGAAAGATGACAGCATGCAGTGTAGCAAATATGGGGGATTCTCTTCTGTCTTATCTTTGAGGCCCAATATTGTTCCCATTGTTTTGCTTTATTCTGATAATTTTTTTTGCTTTATTTCATATTCTGTTTTTATTGGTTTTATTGTGTTTTGCTTTTGGTTTGATTTTGCTATACCTGATGGAATGGTCAGCTATTCTGAAAATAACAAGACATACTGTAGTAGCTATTGTTTTCCTAGTATCTTTCTTTGAAGTTCTGTACCATTTTTACTGATTTTTTTGATTGACTTTGTTCTGTCATGTTTTGTTGGATTTTACTATCTTTAAAATAAAAGATTAAAAAAATAAAATAAATCCCATGTGTCCAACTGAGCCAATCTGCACACTTTTACTACTGTAAGGTTAATCACTGAAATTGTATCTCTGTTTCACTAGTGTTCTTTTAAATATTCCATGGCTATTAATTTTTAGCATTAATTTCATTTTTGACATAGTATTTGTGCATATTTATAAAGTGCATTGTTGTTTTGATTCATGTATAGAGTCCATAATGATTAAGTCAGAGTAATCAGGATAACCATAAAGAAACAATGGAAGTGTAAGGTGATGGATGTGGTAATTATCCATGGTCATTATTTTAACAATGAAAATTTAGAAAACAAAAAAGAAGCCATCATTTTCACGCATATTTCATACATTTTAACTCACTGTATCATTTTCGGCACATATTCCACAGTTTTAGTGCAAATCATTTAATCAGCAAATTTACCCAATAATCCAGTTACATTTTTTCATTATTAAGTAACTATACAAACATTATTCTAGTGGCTTTATAGTATTATTTTATGTCAGCATACTAAAATTTGTTTAGCCATTTATTCTGTTTTTATTATTTTAAGAGAACCATAATGGCGTCACATAGGAATTTTTCTCTTTGTTCTGGGAAGTTTTTTTCTTTTTAACAGAAATAATTTGAATTGATATTTCTGAGACAATATGAGCTGACAGTTATACTTTATTTTACTAAATTATTTTGTAACAGCAGCTTTTCTCAGCCACATAGTCTTTATTTTACTCTCACATGAACTGGTTAGTAGTAATTTTTTTAAAAAATCTACATAGTTTGATAGTGAAGAACTACTTTGTATTCTTTATCAACAAATCCAGTCTATCATTGCTAACATTCATTAATCACAGATTCTTAAAGGTGATTCCTACACAAAACATTCGATGACTCCCCATTACCTGGCAATTGAAATTCTAACCCTTCATCTTAAATCAAATCCTTTCCCAAACTAATCATAGCTATTTTCCAGGCCACTTCTACCTAGTTATCACTTAAAATTTTCATTCTGCTTTCTTAGGGGCACTGACTTTCCAAGTTACTGTGTACGTACTGAGGAATCTCTTATCTACATGAACGCTCTTCAATTTTCTAGTTCTCCTACTTAACTAACACCATCACTTGAATCATTTAAGTGCACTGTACCCTAAAAACATTTTTTAAAAAGCTAACTGAAACATGTTGTTCCCACACGTTCTCTTTCTGAACATGGCAACATCACCCACACAGTTGCTAGGGTCAGAAATTTCTTCATTTAAACCACCAGCAAGTTTGCTGTCTCTGCTTGCAAGTTCCTGCCCTGTCTTCGTATGCACTGGGACCACCCAGTACAAGCTACTCGCCTCTCCCTCCGGACAATGCTGCAGCCTAAAACACATCCATGCTTCCCGTTCCCCCATGCCCTCCTGTCAGTCAGACTCGGAGAAAAGCTTAAAGAAATGGCAACTTTAATTTTACCATCACTTTTCTAAGCATGTTTTTACTTAGTTCAGCTTGTAGTTTGATAAAAATGTTATTTTCTGCCTTGTTTGCAATTCCTCATTAAAAGATTACTACAGTATCATTCACTGAGGTCATTCTCCTAAGTAGAACTTCCATCGGCTTGCTATTGCAGATGGAACAAAATAAACTCTCTAACCCCTTGCATGCATTCAGCCTTACAACAGTTCGACCTCACCGGATCTCAGCAGCTGCCTCTTGTGCTACTTTCTGCCTCACACACCGCTCGGGGTGCATCAGGCATCTCTCAGCTCTGCCTAAGTCAGTGATTTCTTGCTGCAGGACTTGTACTCATGCTGTTTCTATGTGAAAAATCCAGATCAGCCTCTCTTTTGATTTTGCATTTGGTGCTTTTGGTTTCAAAGACAATATAGCTATGTGTGACATACACTTAATGGAAATTATTGTAAGGGAGTCAAGAAACTCTGAGTTCAAAAACTCTGAAGTTGAGCAGTAGCATGAGGCTTTTAAAAAGCCCCATGATTTATCTAATCCACAGGCTGTATGTGCTGGGCACAGTTTTTCTAGTTATGCAAATAAGGCAGTCTATAGACCACTAAAATTTGTTACTTTGAGCTATGTTCAAAACAGTTACAGTGACTCTAGTGTGGCCATCACAGGCTTTCAGCTGAGAGATGACAGCCTGCTGCTAAAGAGTAATCAACCTAGGGGACCAACACACAGAAACCTTTGTGGGTTCTTTGCTGTAGCAAGTAATTCCTTCTTCAAGAAAGTTCACTGTGGCGCGGGAAATTATATGTCCCCTTCCACTGAGATTCTCCCACTCAAACCTGTAAGTGTAGAGTAATTTATGAAACACACATGGTTTTGTAGGCACCAAGAAATGTTATTTGTAATTATCTCGTATTGAGCTCACTGGCATTTCCAAACTCACTGTCACTTTAAGTCATGGAACTGAAAGGACGTGAGACTTATTATTGTCGATCATCTCCTTGGTGACAGTCACTTCTTTACCATACGCTCTCCAGATCTTTGCTTTTTAAAATATTTCTTATCCATCCTTACAAGAATTTCCTACATTTCAATAACATTCTTCTTCCTGGAATTTTATAGCCATTCATTATAAAGTTAATTACATCCTAGATTTTCTTACATTTCTTCACTGCTCTCAATCAAATAAAAACACTTAAAATAGGTTTGTGTTTAGAAAGGATTGACAAAGAGAAAATACTCCAACTCCAATAACTACCTGAATTTTCCAAATATGCCATAAAATATTATTTCCTAAAATGCAATAAATGTTCCTCTGGTCATCCTCAATAGGTTAGGGTGATACACAGAAAAAAACCTAAGAAGAATTATATGAGAGTAAATTAGCAAAATGTCATAATAGGTAGCTTAAATCTCCCATTTCTCCACAGTAGCATCACAAAAAAAAGCAGAAAGTATCTGAACCAACTTTGTCAGTACTCTGGAAAACAGTCAAATGTATCCAACAGTTGAACAAACTTGAACATCTTACTTTCAATAATGGAGAGAACACCTTGACAGAAGATCAATAATGAAAAAAAGAATTTGAACAACACAATAAACCAGTCCAACCTAACAGACATATACAGAATGCTCCACCCCACAAGAGTCAAATATATATTCTTCACAAGTGCACAAGGCACATTCTTCAGGGGTATATATCACAAGTGAAATTACAAAGCTCAATAAAAATGAGAGTGAAATCCTAAACACCTTCTGTTGCCAGTGAGTAAAACTAGCAATTAACAACAATGGATAAACTGCAAAAATCACAACAATGATAAACAATGCAATCTTAAACAAGTCAAAGGAGAAAGCACAAGGGAAATTATAAAATAACTTGAGATAAATAAACATAAAACATACTCAGAACTTAAGCGATATACCAAAAGCAGTGCCCAGAGAAAAATCTATGTTTGTAAGCTCTGCATTAAGAAGGAAACGTCTGGCCAGGGATTTAGCTCAGTGGCATAAGCACCTGCCTGGAAAGCACAAGGTTGTGAATTCGATCCCCAGTACCAAAAAAAAACCCAAAAACAAAACAAACAAACAAACAAAGAAACATCTGAAATCAATAACTGACCTTTACACCTTAAAATATTAGAAAAAAAAGAGAAAACTGTACCAAAATATGCAACAAGAAGAAAATAATAAAGATTAAAATGAAAATAAAACTCGGTGACCCTTTGATGGATTCCCATGAATCAGAGCTCCCTCTTAGCAAGGGGCAGCCAGAGCTTATGGTACTGGGAATGTGGGTGTCATCTAAAAGAGAAACACAAGGCAATGCTTAGGGGAGAGAAATGAAAAGGAAAACTATAATTAACCAAAATTAAAATGACGTAAGTGAACTTACAGACATACTCTGAATATGAGAGAATATTATGAGTATTTGTGCATCAAAAAATTAAACAGCTTAGCTAAAATGGACAACTTCTTGGAATTATACAAATTGCCTAAATTAATGTAAGAAGAAATAGAAAATTTTAAGCAACGTATAGCAAGTAAAAGATTAAATGAAAATCAAGAGTATACCAAAAGAAGAGTCCAGAACAAGATGTTCTCATTTCAGAAATTTACCAAATATTTAAAAGGAATTAATGCCAACCCTTTTGAATGCTTTCCAAAAAATAGAAGAAAGAACATTTTCTAACTCAGAATGTGGGCATAATTACTCTGATAAGGATTCCAACGCTAGATACAGACACCATAAGAAAAGAAAACTACACAGACCTGTGGCTGAGGATGAAAATATCCCAAACAAAAATACTGACACATCAAATTCAACAACATAGTTTAAGAAAATTATATACCATGGTGAAGTGTGACCTATCCAAGAAATGCAAGGGTGGCTCAAGATGAGAAATATCAATGTAGCACTCCGATTCATAGAAAGACCAACAGGTGATCATCTCACTTAATCCCCAAAAGGCATCTAACAAAATCCATGATTAAAAGCAATCAGACAACTATGAATAGTATAGTAAAGGGTATTTGTAAGAAATACAAAGGTAATATGAAAGACTGAAATCTATTCCTGTTAAATTGGATTATAAATTATCAGATGCCGAGATGAAATTGTGTTGTATAATTACTGCTTGACAGGCACAGAATATCTGTCTGGGATGAAGAAAAGTCTTAGAAGGAGATCGTATTGGTGTGTGCACAGCAGTATAAATACAACTGCACTGAAATACATAGTTATAAGTTATTAAAATAACATAATGGATATTATTTTTATTTTTGCCACAACGATATTCTTAAAAGCGTTATTCAAAATTAACAAAACCAAATAAATACACAGGTTTGTAGCATTTAGCCTTTTAAAGTCATCAAATCTTAAAACTACACAGAAGAATATATAGTTAGATGATACTGACTATGCTTTATGTCAAAAATATAAGAAAAGTATTCCTAGAATATGCACATTATAATTGTGGCACTGTAAATTCTTTCTAAAATAAACAGATTTAAAATGATAGCACGGAGTATACAGGGATACGACAAAAAATATTTTTAAGAAACATTAAGCTATCCAAAATACAAGAAGAGTAGGTTTGGAAGGCAGAAATTATGATTTCTATTCTACTTATCAGAGGAGACAAGAGTTAAGTGCTGTAACTGGAAGTGCGTCTTATGGTGTCCCTGGCATGCAGAAAAATGCCCAGGTCAGGGCAAGAGCTCAATAAATACTTTTACTCAACTGCTGTCCAATATCGAATAGGTTCAATATCTTTCATATACACACTCTCACACACACATGTACCTCGGGCCCTTTGTATGAAGACAAATTGTTAAGATTGAAGGCAAAGGGCAGAGATTAGGAGCTCAACTTTTTTGCAAGTCTCGCCTTAATTAAAATCAGAGCTTATTGGCAGCAATCTACCCTGCCCTCGTCATTGACTATGCAGGTGGTCAGATACAATTTTAAGTATTAAATACACCCTATTATGAACTTGTCACATCTTGCCACCAGCAGGTTTCATACAATTATAAAAGATATTTCCATTTTACTGCCCCTCTTAAGCTTTTAATTGTGACTTCAACTGTCACTGACCATGCCTTCTAAACGGGATCCTATTGTTCTAATTGTGCAAACTTTTATTGTCATTTTTTCTGAATTAAAGTCTTTTAGAACACAAAATCTAAAATCCTTCTGTTTATTTTAATCTTCACACATAAAACTTTTCTCTATCTGATAGAAGCTTCAAATAATTTGGGGAAAAGGTGGTTAAGGTTAGAAAGAACCTAAGAAAGATATTTATGTATAAAATTTGATATTCTCAAAATAGGGAGAATGAATTCATAAAGAAGAAAACCAAAGTCTTCACTGTTCTTTTAGAAGGATTTTTTTTTCTGGCCAGAATCTTATGCAAGACATTGTAAACTTACTGACAAAATAGACCCTGCCACAAAAGTGGTATTCACACTAGACTGAAGTGGCTAAATTGAGAAAATTCTACAAATTTTCTGTGCAAGTAAATTATACTTAATAATAATTAATAGATCCACTGCCATGAAATTTAATTGTGTACTAAGAATTGTTGGATTAAAAACAAAACTCAAAGAAGGAACATTAGAGCTAAGTTGCTTTCTTTGGCTTTTGTTTCTGTGTGTAACAGTATGGCCTCTTCAAGGCAAAAATAGAAATAGAATGAGCATGTAACCATAGAAACTGCACGAGGCAGTTAAGGGGAAATGCACTTAAAATGTAAAAACACCAAGTGAATATACAATGCATAACAAAAACATATTCGTGGTTGTCAAACTGAAGTATAGGTATGAACATTGTTCACAATACTCTTTGACAGTAATTCTAGCTCATAAGAAGATAGGTAACAATGACATAAATTTCATTGAATGACTCCAAAGTAAGAAAAAAAATCCTTATTGATGATTGTAATTTTCAAGTATAATAGTAGAAATTTAACAGAAAGCATATAGAATTTAATCAAGATAAATTTTATATAAAGATTTATTACAGTCTCTAATTAGTAATCAAATTAAAAGTTAGTGATCATAAAGCAGCTCTAATGAAACCTTTCATTTCACTGTTGTTCAAGTATAAATAAATGAGAATATTTAGCTTAGTCAAACTAAACTAAAAGACATCTAAACATTATAAAGAAAGCTAGTAATAAGACCAAGAAGTTATAAAAAGATTCAAAGATAGAGAATTGACTCACTAAAACAATGGAGAACACATTAAGATTGTGTATTATTTTATAATTGTTGTTATCAGCAGTCTAACAATAATGAAATCTAAAAAACTCTGAAGTCTGAAATTTTTAGTACTAGGAGAAAATTCCACACCTTATCTCATGTGACTGCTCATGATAAAAACACAAGAGCAGTAAAACGTGTATAAAATTATCTTCAGGTTATGTATATGAAGGATATATGAAACAAATGAATTTTGTGTTTAGATTTGGGTCCCCTTCTCAAAACTATCTCATTGTGGAAATACAGTTCTTCCAACATCCACCAAATTCCAAAAGCTGAAACATATCCCTTTTCAAACATTTCAGTTGGCACATATCTGTATTTTAAAACTCAATAATAAACATATGCAGTACACTTTTCCATGATAGGTTTTATTGGAATAATATTCAAGTAAAACACAGAATACTCCTTTGTTTACAGTCTCACTTCCTAACTAGACAGTGAACACTCTGCATGTGTAAATAACTACTGTTCATCACAATATCCACCTAGCCTAACACTGTGCTTTGCTATGAGTAGGCATCTTAGGTCTTTGGTGAAACACAGACAGAATGAAAATTCTTAACTGGGGGAAGAAGGCAAGTGATGAAACTAAGATACTAGAAAGCTAGTAGAGTTTTGGAATCAAGAACTACATCTATTTCTAAAGGGTAATGTCAGGTTTGCTACACCCACACTTACAGTTTAGAAAAAAATCAAAGACAACTTTATTAATGGAAACATAAATACTACACATATTTATGGATTTTCACATGATGTTTTGATATATGTATATGTTCAATAATTTGTGGGGTTTTTTGTTTGTTTGTTTGTTTTGAGATAGGGTCTCATTATGTAGCCCAGGCTGGCCTCAAACTCAGGCAATCCTCCTGCCTCAGCTTCCCAAGTGCTGGGATTTCAGGCCTGTGTTACCATGCCTGGACATATATTGAATAATGTTCAGATGAGATTATCAGAAAAATTCTGAAACAACTCTGAGAAACATACTGTCAGTAAGAAAGCTTTTATATACATGAAACTATTCATAAATGTATATATAATTTCCCTAAAAGTAGTTTTTTTGTTGTTGGGTTTTGTTTTGTTTTGTTTTTTTCTTTTTTGTGGCACCAGGGATTGAACTCACAGCCTCACACTTGCCAGACAGGTGCTTAAGCCACTGAGCCAAACTCCCAGCCCTAGTTTTTTGAGGCAGGGTCGCACTATGTAGCTCAGGCCGGCCTTGCGATCGCATTGTAGCCCAAGCCAGCCTCGAACTCACAACACAGCTCCTACCTCAGCCTCCCAAATGCTGGGATTAAAGGCGTGCACCGCCACGCCCAACCCTAAAAGTAGTTTTATAGCCAAAGAAACCACTAGCTCTTGCTTGCTTGCAGAAATCCCCAAGTCCTATGACTGAACCAACAAGAAACATGCTGAAAAATCTGCAGGTCCCCAGAGATGCATTTTGTCTTTGGACTTGTACAGTGACAAACAGCAGTATTTACTGTTCAGGGTACAAGGGAATCCCACCTCTACCACGGTTTTAGAAAGGATGGTTTGATTTGGCAATACCTGTTCTCCACCTCCTTAAAAAAAAATTGGCTAAGATTATAGCTACCTAGATAAAAAGGGTGTTTCCATCCTCCTTCCCAATTAAGTAGGACCATGTTTGTATTTTTTAAAATAATGGAGTGTGATGGAATTTAATGTAAGCAAGATTGCTCAGGTCTATAAAAACCAAGGAGACTGTACACTTTGAGTCTTTACTCTTTGCACTGATAGAATTCAGAAACATGGCAAATGCCAAAGCTGCCATCTCATACTGTAAGATGTGTAAACAAACAAGAAGCAACATGGGTTCTCATACTGTGGGAATATCATATCATCAGCCTTGGACTTCTATTATTCTACTTCCTATTACAGAAACTCAGTCAGGATTTTGATTCTTAAAGTAACAATGGACAATATATTCTTAGCAGTACTGTCAAAGCTAAGCTGTCTAAAGATGCATGGGTTCGAGAGGAAACCACCAAGAAGCCAAATAACTAACATTTCTGATAAGCAGCGCAAGCCATGGAGGGCCCAGGAAGAAAGAACTCCCTCCCCACCCGCCGTAAACCATCGGCTGGTTTGCAGGACAGGTTGAGTTGATAGCAACTGAGGTATAAAAAGCAACTGAATGCTTGTATTGATCTGTTGACTTTGCAGGTCTGGGGCCAGCGATCTGAGCATCTATTGAGAGGATAACAATATGCAGTATAGCAGTTGTGGGGATTTCCTACTATCTTGCTTTTGAGGTCCAATATTGTTCTCTCTGTTTTATTTTGTTCCAATTAATTGTTTTGTTTTATGCAATGTTCTGTTTTGATTGATTTTATTCCATTTTGTTTCAGTTTGATTTTTTTGTACCTGATGGAATGGACAATTGTGAAGGTAATAAGATATACTATGGTGGTCATTGTTGTTTTCCTGTTATCCTGCTTTGAAGTTCTGTACCAATTTCACTGCTTTGCTTTGATTGAATTTATTCTGTTTTGTTTTGTTGGGTTTTATTATCTTTAAAATAAAAATATTTTTAAAGAAATATGCATGGGTTTACTTCCAGCCTGTCTGTTCCCTTGCATTGATCTCTGTGTTTTTATGCCAAAATCATGCTGCTTTGATGTCTGCAGCTCTGTAATATACTTTGAAATCAGACAGTGTAATGTCATTTGCTTCATTGTTTTGCTCAGGATGATTTTGGCTATTCAGGGTTTGTTGTAGTATCATGTAATCTTTTGCTTTTTTTTTTTTCTCTCTCTAGTTATGTAAAAGTTGGTATTTTGATAGGGATTGCACTGAATCTGTAAATCACTTTGGGTAGTATGAATATTTTAACTATTTTAATCCTCATTTTACTGTGTCTGCTTCAATTATTTACATCAATATTTTATGGTTTTAATTGTACCAACTTTTTACCTTTTGTTTAAACTTATTTCTAGGTATTTTTATAGCTAGTATAAGAAGGTTTGCATTCTTGATTTTATTTCAGATAACTGTTTAATGATATAAACAAAAGGACTAATTTTGTATGTTGATTGTATGCATCCCAATTTTAAAGATGGTGCATCTAAGAATCGAGATAAAATACTTATGTTATCTTTCTTTTTGATCCCTGAGTTAACAGATTAGTATAACTTAAAATTGGCTTCCATTCCACTTCAACCCACAATTTTAATGGTCTTATTTTACTTATAAAAATGTCAACCACTTATTACTTACACAAGGAATATATTTTTACATTAAATGAAGCAGTTTATCTTTACAACAGGAGCATTCTGTAAGTCCCAATTTCTGACTGTTTCAAAACATCAGTGCCAGAAATTCCATATATTGATGGCTATGATTATGAAGGTTTATAGAGGTCAGTAACTAAACACATTTACAATTGCTACAGTTCCTTGGTTTGGGACATGTTTGAGGAATCTATAAAATGACTTCTGGCCACCTAGTCATTCCTTGGTGTGAAATACTATATTTTATAAATCTGTTGCCCCTATTGCTATCAATAAAAAAGACAGAGATAGTAAAACCCACATTCATTTTAGGCTGCAAGAAATAGTGAGAATTGATTGGTACTATTTTCAATTCCCATAGATATCAGGAAATCAAAGAAATATGTGTGTTAAAATCTATAAATTTTAAATAATTTTAGGGAAACAATGCATCTTTGATCTCTTGGAATGAGGAAAAGAGTAATTTCTCTCTCATTGCAAAATCTATGGTAAAAGTGCCTGTAGGCACTTAGACTGTTGTCGAACTTCTGTATGCTTGGTAGAGTTTATGTGTAAGTATTAGAACGGGTTTGTCTATGAGCACAAGAGTATAGTCAACACAGTCTTAAGTTAGCCAAATCTGAATTGAATCTGACAAACTCCAAAGTCCTTTCTTTTCCCTTAAGAGCCAAATATATATATTTATATTTCTGATCGCAACATAAAACATTCAACATTTCTCCAAGTCAAACATGGTGTCTCAAGCCTGTAATCCCAGCACTTGGGAGGCTGAGGCAAGAGGATCACTGCAAGTTTGGGGCCAGCCTGCCCTTCAAAGTGAGTTTAAGGCCAGTCTGAATTGCATAGTGCCTGAAAAAGACAAGAACAAAACAAAACAACAACAACAAAACATTTCTTCAAATATAAAATAATTATGAGACTTAGAGATTTTTAAGTAAATGAAAATGGTAAGATCTTTACTCTTTATTTCAGTGAAGTCATAGATTTTTAATATACTAGGTCTTGCATTTGTGTCTTACAAATCAGTGTCTGACAACTTATTTGGCATGTTTTATCAAATGACAGGTAATGAAACAGGTTCTCTGCAGAGCCAGGTGGTCTAGGTTCACACTGTGGCTATACTGATCCTCACAGTGTGACCATAGGCTGATCAGTCCACTTCTCTGACTCTTCCTTTGTTCCTAAGTAAATTTACGGTAACAATAATACTCACTTCACTGGGGTACCATGCTAAAAGAAATCAATCATCTTAATCAGTCATACACTGTATGCATTTCTTGCCACGTAGTGCATGAAACTAAAAGCATTAGTAGTATAGTGCTAAAAATATGAGATATTGTATTAATTACTCCCGAAATAATCAAAAGTGGAAGAAGTATTGTCCTTACTTAAATAAACTCAGTGTCCAATAGGTACTGGCTTTTAAATTATATTTGCAACTGTTTGACTGTAACAGACCAGAAAGCAGCCAACTCTATCTAAATAAATTAGAAATAGATTTATTCAGGGGTTGTTCTTTGAGCTGAACTTTAAAGAATAAATAGGAGATAAACAGGATAACAAGTGGGGTCAAAGAATTTTAAGAAGCATGATCAATATTCAATGAACAACAAAGAGCTAAGGCATTTTCATGGAAAATGTGCTGGAGATCTACTGAAAAATCAATAATAAGAGAAACGGTGGGATTCGGGCTTAGACGGGAAACTGAGACCTAGGTAATTCTTTTACCTAAAGGAGACTTCCATTAGAAATTTTTAAAATCTTTTTGATAAGAAAGAGACATAATTCCTTGAGAATTATTGAAAAATTAATTACAGGAAAGCATAACAAGAAAATCAACGGAAACTGGATTGTGAAAATAAATAATCAAAATTATTGAGTTGGAACTAATGTTCTTGCTGTTTTATAACCCCATCTTATTGTCAATTGAAAAGAAAAATAACTTATCTACAGATTGTGGCTTCTAGGAAAGTTATTAAAACAAAATCTAAATATAATGAGCAAGTTGAATTAGCAAACCAGGTGGTGTGGAGGAGTGATTTAGACGTGTCTCTAACACCAAGCACGAATTGATCTATTTATATTGTGTCGTTATCATTATCATCATTATTAGACTAAAAATAAATGAAAGTGGACAGGATGTTAAGGGTGTATTTTATAGATATAAAATATGTATTTAAGCACGCTAAAGAGTTGCAAAGCGAAAATAGACACAAATTGGATTTGCTCAAGATCTTTTTTAGAAATTGTAAAAGAAAAAGTTGAAAAGTTCAAATGTAAGTTACTTTTAAATGAAAAGCATTGCGTGAATTTGTTTAGCGGTAATAAATATGCTATTAGTGACATCATTCAAGTGCCCAAACTAATTTCTACTGATAGAATAAAATATTTTCGGAGAATTTTGCCTGATTATATCTAGCAACTGACTAGTATATCTAAGTCTACTAAAAAGCTTGAATTCCTATCACATCTATACAACTCAACACTTGTTACTTTTTCACATTATTTGAAACATCTGACGTCTGACATACAAGAATTCTTGAATACTTCAAGTAACACTTCTATGAGAATATTAACGAAATAATTTTTTTACCTTTCACATATAAAAAATTTCCATATACTTTATTATAAATCTTTTTAAATATATATTATTTGAAGCATCAAAATGTTTATAAATCTTAAAGCTATTTGGGTATTCTCACATGTTCAAAGTCATCCTGAAACTATAGACATTAATTAGGAGTAGTTCTTTATTTAAATGATACATTATTAAGCAAACAAGCAAATAAATGAAGGAAAAAGATCTTCAGAAACCTACACATGTAATTCCTTCACTGATCATAGTGGTTTTCTAAACAATGAAATATTGATAAAAAAAATTTCTGAAAATACCAATGGCAGATTTATTTACTGGTTATTTTGTATTTATCAACCTTAATCTTTATAAGAAACTAAAGACAGGGTATTTTTAAGTCTAGTTAAAAGTTTACAAAACTTATATGATTTTATCATTGAAAGTGATAAAGTCTGACAAAGAAAAAGAATATCAATGAATTGTGTTTTGTGTATGGAACCAAGAGGATCCTTCCTCAGTTGAACACTGAGGGTCAGTTTAGTTTAAAGTTATACAATTATTCTTCCAGGATTTGATTCTTACCGTATCTTCTAACTTCTACACTGTCACCTTAGATTGCATGATCTTGGGCAAATTAATTGATTCCTTTGCCCTCGTGGTTTTTTAATCTATCCAGAGGAAATAAAAATAGTAGCTAAACTACAAAGTTGATATGAAAATTAAAGCTCTTAGGTCTCCATCAAGAGTAGAAGCAGCAATGTATAATTGTTAGCTATTAATTTTATTTTTAAGTTAACTGTCTTTGATATTTTTAAAATATCAGACCCATGCATACATGCATGTGTGCACGCACACACACACACACACACACTCAAATGTTAACATGTTCCAGGAAGCAAGGACTATCTTTGCAGGGCCAAAAAAACAAGGTATTGTTTTGAAGAACAATTTGATTTGGTCCAAAGATAGAATCAATGTGAGGGAAAATAGTGGAAGCAAAAGATGCAAAATTGAGATTCAGGTAATGTTATTTCAAAAGAGATATAATATACCCAATATATTTATCTCCCTTTACTTCCTCAAAAAGACAACACTGATTTTGCCTTAATTTCAAAAATAAACAAAAAAATTTACCAAGCAGCAGCTGCTAAGTGTCAGACAGAAGCTAGCTATCATACCATATCCTTAAAAAAATGATTATAGTTTTCAGGACTCTTAATCTGTTAGAACACATGCAAGTAACAGATCACCAATTCTTCCAATAAAAGTTTCAATAGAATTAATGCCATAATTATGAAATTCTCTTCATATTTACTCTTCAGAGGAATAAAAAAAAATCACATCTAGTTGGAGAGATAAGAGACAATTTTAAGGAAGAAATATTCAGAAAAGAAGACTTAAACTTCAGTACCTGAAAATGTGATTCACAGTATCTTTCCATGTTTTCAGTGGAATATCACAATTTTTTCTTCAGCAATATGATGCTATTTATTCATCATAATCTAGTTCCCAACAGAAGGCTGATTAAGGCTGTGTATGTAATTTAGTTGCCCTCCTCAATATCCTCCTTGAGGGCATCTTCCAATTCAGTACGTGATATGATTGAAACATTCTTCAAAATTCTTCACACCATAAACCTAGACCAGATTTGTCCTTCTCTGGAAGAGAATCCTGAACTTTTGGGGGTAAAGACAACACAGTCAAAATCCAACTAAATACTTACCCACACATTGAAAAACTCAACAGTAAATTACTTGCTATAATGCCAAAAAAAAAAAAAAAAAAAAATTGAAGCACTGCGTCCAGTACATAGATGTGTGCTTATATTTCCACAATTCTTTCCATGAAAATTTCACATTATTGTGAGTGAAACATTTAGTGAACAATAATGAAAAGGCAGTGTTGGCAAAAAAATTTTTTTGAATTTCACTTGAACGCTTTAAACTTTCCAGTATGAAAGATGTTAACCAACAGATAAGGTCATTTTCTGGGCCTAACATACATTATTCAAGAGGGAAGCACTAGCAAACCGTGGTGACCTCAGGAAAGCTAGGAAGTGCAACTTTGCATACTGCATTCCAAACACAGAAGCAGTAAGTAACCTGAGACCCAACTCTGGAAACATGTATTTTCCTTGACCTTTGTTGCTCTGCTCAATATTAAGAGTTCTGCTTTCCACCCATTTTCTCTTTCCCAACTTTTCCTGCTCACAATTTCTTCATAAAAGATTGTGATACCAGAGAAGCATAATTGTGAGACTGAAGCTCAAGACAAATTTGGGGGATGCAATATGGTAAAGTAGGAAAAGCGCAGGGTTTTGAGATTTCACCCCAGCAGGTTATTTGATCTTATTCAGCATTGTCCTCAAGTGACTGGTAAAGCTCTTCCTGACCTATTGGGAAGATTAAATGTGATGAGATTCTTGAAATTTTTTACCTAACTTTTAGACTCTGTAATATAGGTTCGTGCATTCTCTTTGAAAATAGGGATATGGAAAACTGTAAGTGAGATTTTTTTGTTTTTGTTTTTGTTTGTTTTTTTTTTTGGTGTTACTGGGGATCAAACTCATAACCTCATGCCTGCCATACTGGTGCTTAAGCCACTGAGTCAAATTTCCAGCCCTAGTTTTTTGAAGCAGAGTAGCACTATGCAGCTCAGGCCGGCCTTGCGCTCACGTTGTAGCCCAAGCTGGCCTCGAATTCACAACGCTTCGCCTGCCTCAGCCTCCTGAGTGCTGGGATTAAAGGCATGCGCCACCATGCCCGGCTCCTGAGAAAATATTTTTAAATCCAGTCAATGATCTGAGTTCTGCTTTCTTATTCTAGTTTTAGTCCTATTTCATTGAACTTTGTTGATTCCATGTACGTTTCCATTAAAACTTTACTGTAAGTGTATTCCTATCTGTGTCTCATTCCAAATCTCAAGTATTTTTTTCTTCTTTTGTTTGCTGTTCTCTTTACGATACATCCTTAAGTTTTAGATACAGTGATATTCATTAGTGCTCTACACTTCGTTCTCCATCTCTGTATCTGAAAGGCTTCATCTATCCACATACTTTCACTCTTAAGTCAATAGTACCAAAGTTTTAACTCTCCTGATTCATCCATTTTATTTGCAGGTACCTAAATTATCTTTATGTTAGGATACCAAATCAAATTCACTGTCCTTCTTGCTGTACTAATCCTCTGTAGAAGTCAACAGCAATAAAATTCCAGATACCTGACTTTCTCCCATTTCTCACACACTATCAGGTACTCGGTAGATTCTGTTATCTGAGTATCACTTAACCTGGGTTAGTTCTTACTATCCTCCTACTCCCACTTTTTTAACCTTCATCAATCAATCATCTGTTCTATTTAAAGTAGCATCTCATTCATCTCCAAGCTTTTAACTTTTTTTCCTCCATTATCAGGTATAGAAAATACTACAGACACTTCCCCAGATTAATCCTCTCAAGTAAATTCTTAGTATCTTGAGGCAGGGATGCCCCACTGAAAATCATAGAGTAGGATGAGAAGAGTGCTGCCTTCAGTTACAGGATTTCCCCTGCAAGGTGAGATTAAATTCTCTACCATTACTTAGGAGTCATCTTCCCTGTTTTACCATCTTTATCCCACTTCACTCCCTTACACAGCACTAAACTTTGACTGCTTTTGCCACATGATTGCTTTCATTTCCAAATAATCTATTCAAATCATTGGCTTACACAATTTAATATGTTGTTTTAAGGCTTAGAAATGCCCTTGTCTAAGCAATCACTTAGCTATTTTCGAGACCCAGCTGAGAACACAATTTTCTAGAAAGACTTTTCATTTTGACGCCCTACCAGGAAGAACTGATTATTTTTCTTTGTTCTTGGTAACACTGAACAGATGCCTGTATTCTGTATTTATCATGTCTAAGGATTGGTCACATGCATGTCTCTCACATTATTATATGTGCTGCCAAAGCGAGCCCATCTCTCATATTATTAGTAAGTTCACCAATGATTGACAAGACTGATTTGCCATACCTACATTATTTCTCTACTTGTATTCTATTCTAGTAGTCTAATTCCTCTCCTTTAATAGCAACTATAAGTTCTTTGCAATATGGGGGCATAACTTACAGTATAAACAATTAATATTCAGACATATAAAGACAAATACTTCATGGTCTCACTCATCATGGACCCAAAAACATTATCATAGAAGCACAGAATAGAGTAGTGGTTAACAGAGGAAGGGGTGGTTGGAGGAAGAAGGATGTCAAAGAGATATTGGTCTCAGGATGCTAAATTTCAGTTAGACAGAAGGAATAAATTCAAGAGATCTATTGTACAACATGGTGAACACAGTTGATAGCATACTGTGTTCTTATGAAATGCTTAGGGAATGGGATGTAATAGATGTAAAATGTTCTTATTACTGAACTGCTAACTGTGTGAGATAATTACCTAATTTAGTTAATCCACAATGCACACATATTTTAATGTATCAGTTTGTAGACCAGGGGTCCCTAAATCCTGAGCAATGGGCAGGAGTTAAACTGCCAGGAAGCCACGGAGCTTCATCAGGATTTATAGCCACTCCCAGCATCAGGCATTACTGCCTGAGCCACACCCCTGTCTGATCAGCAGTGGCATTGGGTTTTCATAGCATCTCAAACCACAGTTTGAACCGTGCATGCCAGGAACCTAGGTTGTGTACACCTTTGAAACCATCCCCTGCCCCCCAGTCTATGGAAAAACTTTCTTTCATGAAACCTGGTCTTGGTGCCAAGCAGATTATGGACCACTGTCATATACAGCAAATACCTATAGCTTTGTCTGCCATTTAAAAATAAAAACAAAATATAATGTGTTTTATATGATAAGTAAGCATGGTTTCAAAATATATTTAATTATTACACTTAAAGTACACAACATGGTATCATTAAATATGTAGAGATAATACTATAATCAATATACTAAACCAAAATAACATATACATCATTTTATCCACCCATCTTTTTGTGTTTGTTTTTGAGGAAGGGACAGAAAAAATTCACTCATTTGGCAGGAATGCAAAATACAGTAAAATTACATGTAGTTCCATTAGACCCAGACTCACTCATCACTCTGTGTATCTGTTACTTTATAACCTCTGAACTAACTACTACCTGATTCCTGGGCTCTGTATGTTTGACCTTCTTAAATTTCCCAAGAAAGGTCATGAAATATTTTTGGGGGTGTAGTTTATTTTAATTAGTATAATGTTCTTTAGGTCCAACCATGTTGCAAATGGTAAAATCTCCTTTTTTTAAGCCTGAGTAACATTCATTATGGATGAATAACAAGTACTTAAGGTGTCAGATGTGGTGGCATGCACTTGTAATCGCAGCACTTGGGAAGCTGAGGCAGGAGGATTGCTGTGAGTTCATGACTGATCTGGACTACAAAGTGAGTTCAAGGCCAACCTGAACTGCAAAGTAAAACCCAGTCTCAAAATGACAAAAAAAAAAAAAAAAGAGCAATCTGAGAATCACTCAGATCTTCCTGAGAGGCTTTGGCCCAATATGACTCCTTCCTCTTTCCTCCCCCTAACCACCCACTGCCCTGATAACCACCATTTTATTCCCTACCTCTGTGACTGTCAGTATTTTACAATTTCATAATGAGTGAAGTCATGCAGTATTTATATATGCTGTGTCACTCGTTTACTGTCTGGCTTTTCTGATTCTGTTAAATAAGGAGGACATTATAATTGACTGTTTAAAAGATGAAGAATGCAATTACACGATTATTAGAGACGCACAGAATTAATAGAGATTGAAGTACTTGACTGGGCATGACCAGAGAGTAGGCCATCTCTGCTACTAACGAGCAGTGAGCTCCAGCAGCCTTGATTGCGATGGCATTGCCGTGGATATGCAAGGTGTCTTCAGAGGCTTCGGATCCTCCACTGGAAGCCTATAGCAGTTATTCGTCAACATTAGACCCATGTCCTCGATCTCGCATGGCTGCTAAGAACTGCTGAGAGCTCTCCTCGCTGCTCAGCAGATCCAAACACTGTTCTTTTGTTTTCTATCCTCTGTAGCAATAGCTAAGTCAGCCTTGGGGAGAGACAGCAAGAGAAATGTGTGACTCACTTTTCTCTAGTTTGCTCCAGTTTCTCCTATTGATATTTTGAATCCCACTTGCTTTGCTTATTAAAACTGCTGAAAGATTCTGGTTGCTTCTATGAGCCTCATTTTTAAAGTAAAAAAATACCAAATGTCACTGGAAAAAATGGATGCGTATGGGAGACTAACATCAAAATGTGACCCTTCATTCTCAGATCTTAACCCCCTCAGACCTGTCTACATTAGTGATTGATGTTTCCATCAGTCGACTTGTTTTTTCAGGAGTCTCTTTGAAGTTACTCCATTACAGGCAAAAGTTGAAGACTCTCTAGTAGCCAATTGGATTTTGTGGAGAGGTTTTTGAGATAGTCAATAACTCAGACCTTCTAGCAAGCTTCCATGGTGGGTGAGAGAGTCATTCTCCAAAAATGAAGATAGAGGAAGAAAAGTAAGTTTTGAAAGATGCATAGAGGAGTTGATAAATTATAAGTACTGAAGAAAAGATGAAGTGTATTATAATGAATTTCATGCACATTAAGTTATTACTAGACATATAAGACCAAGTCACTTGATTATAAGAAAATATGTTATGCTTGCAGAATTATTTTGGTTCATGGCTCTGGTGGCAAGGTAAGTTGCATACATTGTACCTACACACACATAAAATTTCAAGCAAATATAACAATATATGTGAACACTTCTGATAACACTACAATAAATATCAGGGCAGAATAGAATTTCCAAAACTCCTCCAAAGTAGAAACAAAGATTTCTGAGGCTATTTATTATTGACTGATCCTTGTTCTTACTCCCTCCTTCCCCCATTAAATAATGAATTTTAAAATATAGTGCGATCTTCAAAACTCAAACAACTTTCTCAGGTTAACTCTGGTCTTTCCAATTTAAGTACTATTGTTTTGGTCAGAACTTTAATAATAAAAGTCTTGGGTGAATTTATATATTAAATTTGTCAGATGCTTAAGAGAGGTCATAGAGGTCTAGGGGGCAAAACACTTAAATGGATAACTGTTCCAAAGGTCATAAGGTAGATTCAAAGCCTTTAAACTAATTAGATTGAAAAGCTTGATTCAGCAAATGCAATTTCCTTACCACAAACCACGTTTGACCTCCCCCAAGTTTAGAAATGCTTTCCATTACTTGTGACATTAGTTTGATTCCTCTATAACTTTCCATGAGTGTAAGAGGGCAAGCCTTCAACCCCAAAAATGGTCCATTCTTTATCCTCTTACAATCATTAGCAAATGCTTAAAAATTCTGAGTGTTTTAATAAAGTGCAATGGGCTTACTTTCAAATTTGTTTTTATAAATGAGCATCTTTCCCTTTACTTATCTAGTGAGTAGACTTTCCAATCTTGGTGACTGTTAAAACTATTTTGAACATACACAAACAAAGGCAGTTTGCCTTTCTAATTTAATTCACCTTATAAATTTGAACAAAATTCAAGCAATGTATATCCTATACAGAGATGGGAAGTTTAGTTAAACTGATTGTTAACCATCAAAGCTATTCTTGTCACAGTATGTGGATTTTATTTACCTTATACAGTGACTAGCATCAGATTTTGAAACATAGGCGTGTAAAATTAAGGGAAAGTGAGAAAATGTAGAAACAAAATGCAGTTTAAGCTATTTCATTTCAGATCAGATTTCAAACCATCATAGAAGACCTAGAAGGTGCAGTATATATTGGAAAAACATAAACTGAGCAAATATCTGATTCATAGTGATTACTGCTTCTCTAAGAATAGATAATATAAGAGCATCACCAAATCTACCCTGATGCCCATAGGTACTTCCTTAACCCAAGACAAGTTGATCCACTACTCTTAAGGGAATTTAAACTTAGCTTCAGGGAAAATCATATCAACCTGAGTCACTAGAACCAAGTCACCAATGCTCATAGAAAGAAGAAGCCACAAAATCTTGTTAGAGTACAAGAAGAGTCCTAAGTCTCAGTTTTTAACTATGACTTCAATTCTACTATATCAATATGTTTCTAATATTTTTTTTCAAAAATGTTGTACAACTAATATGAATTGAATTGTGAAACTGGCAGAAGTATAGCATGATGCTACTTTTTTTACTCACACCCACTTTCTGTTAGTCACTCGTGGTGGCACTATGGATAGATAAGTGAGTGATTTCTCTGATCCACTCCCAGCTCCATAATTTTTTTTTGCGACATAAAGTAGGAAAAGACAGTAGTTATGTTGGCTATATTAGATAATTCAAAAGTTGGTGAAAAGTAGTCTTCTCTGACCCAAGGTTAAAATACGAAATGTATGTGAAGTATGACACCATGTTCATGCAGTTTAAATTTATTGGAGAGATACAGGTATACAAATGGACTAGCACAGCACAAAGTAAACAGAGTTATGGTGGAGATAAACAGAAGACAGAGAATAAACTAAGAAGAAAGAATTACTAAAACCATAGGGAAAGTGACTCTGGCCAAGAGTTACATGAAGAGCACTATGTGTGTATGTACAAAGTTGTGAAAATGTGACAGACTGTAACCTCTTTAGGGAACTAAAAATAATATGGCATCCTTGAGATTCAAAGCATCAAACAGTACCCATAAGGAAAAACAGGGTAAGTGAGCAGGAATCAAATTATGAAAGAACTATGGTATGCCCAGGGATCAAGATGATCTGTCACAGAGAAGATGCACAAACGGAAGACTTTGGAAGCAGTACCGTGATGCTTAGGAAGTGCAGCACCTTTATCTGTAGGAATCAAGCTATCCTTACTCAGTGGAATAGTAGGAAGCATATGCAATGAATGAATGGATGCTAATTAAATAGAATTTCAAAATATGAGACATGAATCTTTTGTTAGTTAATTCTCAAATGACCTGATTAAACATTTAAGCTTCTTCGGAGTGTAAGAGACTATTGTCATCACACTTTACAAAACTATAGAGAAACAAAAGAAAAATTAAATTTTACCCAAAACTGAATTGCTTTCTCTAAGCTAGTATATTCAGAATATGTTGGATTAGGAGTAAACAGACTCTAGAGTTCATGCTAATTGTAGTCTCTAGATATGCATTAGCAAAACATAGTTTAAATACTAGAAAGCAACCTACTGATTAAGAAACCCTCTATTTCCCTGAGGAAACATTCTAAGAACTTCTGAGGAAACAGTTTTGGGCATCTGTGATAAAGTCAGGTTGCTTTTTTTTATGTTATTGTCATTACATTTTAATTAAAATCACACAGTATCTGGATTTTTATGATTTGAGATAGCTCAGAACTGTCATGTAAATATTCTGGTCAATGAGAGACCAAAAGCAGAAGGCAAGCACATGGGCACCTGGGCACCATCCTCTGGCTAGGACTTAATCAGATAATCATTCAGAGCTGCAAAGTAAACTTGTGAATCTTTTATTACGGGTAGCCAGAAGTCCTGTCGAAAGTAGAGATTTTATTCCTAAGGAGAAATGGGGACTGGGGGCAACCTCACATTCACTACGAAATATCTGTGCACTAAAAGATGATAAACCTACCACTGTGGTATTAAAAATATGATATCAAAAGCTTTTCAACTGCTTGCAACAAACACCTATAAACAATTTCTTTTAGTTATAAGCAAATATCCAATAGACAGGGACAAAGTTAAATTTTATCAAATGTACTTTAAACTATTCAGATGTTACTCTTTTTAGATGCATCATTTTAAAATAACTATCATGTTTTTTATTTTACTTACCAAAGCTCAAATTTCTGTTTTCTTTTTCTCATATACCTTTCTCATTAATGGGAAAATCTGTCACTGGGAGAGAAAATAAAAGGATAACAACAGGAATAATTTGAAAACATAATACTCAGTTGCACTCTCATAAGGAATGTTTTCCTTAAATTGAAGGTAAGGAAGCAAGCAATATCTTTCTTAAAAGTAAGTCTAAATACCTCACTCCTTGACTGCAATTTAAACAGAAAGACTTTTGGGGGGAAGTTTATCTTTAACATAATTAGAACTTTTTGATAATTTTCAAACCACAAAGGGTTTTGCAATATAATTTCTACTTATTAGTACATAGTCTTTAAAACAGCATCATTTTATTTAGTCATGTTTATTATGTATTTATTGAGAAATAATATTTGTGTATATTTACACCACTATCATATTTACAGCTCCAAAATATTTCTTGTATAAGACACACTACAACTTTCTCACAGTCAAAATTATTCCATATTCCCTAGCTTAATGAATAACATGGTCAATGTCTAACCCAAAACCTAGAAATCTTGCCTGTGCCCTTTCCCCCTGCCTCCGCCTTCTCAAAGCCCATCAAAACACTCTTCTGTTCTCTCAACGTGGAGAATACAGTCACTTCTCTCCTGTGACACTCTGGCATCTCCGTACAGAACACCATTTCTCTCCTGTTGTGAATTATTATAGCAAGTTTCTCACTCAGCTTCCTGCCTTCTGTCTCAAATTGATTATCTACTCTATAGTCAGAATGATTCTTTTCAATACCAAACTTGAGCAGTATGCTCCATGTTTAAAATGTTTGACTTGCTCCCCAGCGTTCTCAGTGCAAAGAACTAACGTCTTGTGTGTCACACCAGGTCAGTCCCGATCTGTATCTTGATGACTACTCTATCATATTCCTTCATTCTTGTCCTTCACTGCACACTCTGACAATGAAACTTGTCAAATAAGAAGCTATTGGTGTGGATGATATGCGTGTTACCTTCTTTAACTGAATTACTTCCTTTATTTTTTGCCCACCTTTTACTTCCAATGACTGAAAATTACTTAGGCCTAATTTGGGGTATGAATAGTACAAATGAGTCATTGATTGGAAGCAAAGGTAAATTGGAAGCTCAGCCTTATCACAAGCTGATGTCCTTTTCTCCACCTATATGTGTCTTTCACAACCAACAGAGAAATAAACACATTATATTTTGTCTGCCTTTAGATTTCTAGAACCTAGAAATCCTGACTTACCCAAAGTTAATAAAAATTGATTAATTATTACAAAGCCTTCCTTTCTTCTCTTCTTTGTCAACTGTCATTAACTACCATGGTAAGGAGTTTTTCAATTTTTCAGTAATTCTCTTTGGCAGGAGACTCCTTTTTTACACTTCTATGACATATGTATTTTAAAACATAAAAAAGAAGAAATTTTCATTTTGACTTAACTTAAAAAAGTGAAAACTTCTGAAGCAGTTGTCATTAAAAGTAGAGTAAGGCTATTCATAAATAAGCATCACTTTGCATGTTAATGTCCATAACAAATTAACCACCAATTTTGTGCTACACACAAAATAGCAGAAATTGATTCTCTCATAATTTTGGAAGTGAGAAGGCAGAAATTAAGGTATGTGCCAAGTTGCCTTCTCTTAAGGATATAAGGGAAATTCTAATTTCTGGTTTTTCCTTAGACTTGCAGCTCACAGTCCTTGTCACCGGACATGCAGATTTGGCACTGCAGAGTTCGCCACCACCAGCCCAGTGCTTTCCACCTCTGTGTCACTGTTCCTGGGTCTCTTCTCCTGCAGGCAGATTAAGGACACAGACTTCTCCATCCTAACCTCATCATCATCCATGATGCCTGTGAAGACTCTGTTTCCAAACATGATTATATTCTGAGCTACCAGAAGCACCACCAGTTTGCCAGTGACAATACTGTACAACCCAGTACAGTTTGTAAGTTGTTTTATAGCTACTAACAGGGTGGAGTAGTGTTGTGAACAAACAAGAGAAGAAATAATGAAGAATATCATATTTTAAATGTGCTAGAAAGAAAAAATGTAAATTGGCTATGGTTTAATATATAATGAACACTTTGTAAATATGTGTGAAATAGATTCTTGGAGGCAAAAATAAATGTAGATTTCCATCTCCATCTTATTGGTTTTCTTTGTTCCCCTATAAATCTTGAGTAAGGATTGCTAAGGATCATTAGTCTAATTCAAGGATGTTCTGATCGCTTTTATTGAATCAAAGTTGTTTATTGATTAAACAGTGTATTTTACTAAAATGATTCTTTGATTTGACAAGCAGAAGAGCAGATCATAGATACCACATCACTGTCATCATAAAACAGAAGTTTTCTTAAAAATTGTATTTTCTAGAGATGTTAAGATGAATAAAATGCGCACAGAGAGATTTTCTAATTTATAAGTTATACCAAAAATGGAGAAATGATTAACATATTCATACAACAAATATGTAGAACTAATTTTTTCCTTTTTAGGAAAAAATAATAAAGGCCATTTCTTTCTTGTACAAAATTGCCCAACATTAAAAATTCACTCATTGTAAATAAATGCAGTTTGACTGAATTTATTCTTAAACTTTATTTTATATTGATACACTTTAATTGTGATACTTGTTCTTTTTTTTTTCATGTGAATGAGGGGATACAAGTTGGGCATTGTAGGAGTTGTGACTTAATTTGTAGGTAAAAGAGGATGTGTGTAGTCTTCAGAAAATATTTTGCATCTAACCCAAGAAAATAAATAAATAAACAAACCACCAAGACCTTTACATTCTTCCACTAAAATGAAAAGATAAAATATGTGTTTGGGAACATCATTGCCCAAATCTCCCACATGCAAGGATATGAATGGATAAGTTAATGCCTACTGTAGAAAAAATTAGAGGAACAGAAAAGAAGAAAGGAAGAAAAGAAGGAAGGAAGACAGGAAGAAACATAGGAAGGAAGAAAGGAAGGAGGTAAGGAAAGGGTGGAAGCAAGGGAGAAAGTAAATAGAGCAAGAAGGAAAGGAGTAGAAAACCAGAAACTTGAAAGCTGTCCTTATTAAGTCACATGACTATTGACTGCCAGATGTATGTTTGTGTTTTGTTTTTAACAGTACATTGACCCCAAGAGAAAAGCCAACAAATCTGTCTTTCTTAATTGTTACTATTAGTAATAACTGCTTGCCAAGCACTCATTGAAACTTGATTAGGATTTATATAAAACATATTTCCTATTCACAGCTTTTTTCATGAGAATAATGTGTGTGTGTGTGTATGTCTGCTTCTTTTTTTTGCTTTTGTTTTTGTGTTTGTACCAGCGATTGAACTCACAGCCATACACTTACCAAGCAAGAGCTAGAACCGCTGAGCTAAATCCCCGGCTGTGTGTTATTTCTTAATTGTTAAAATATTAGGCAAGATTTAAAAAATAGAAATGGCAGTACTCGTCTTAAAAAATATGATAATTAATTAATTAGTTCAAATGAACATTTTAAAGACAGTACAGACTTATAAGGAAATTATCATGTGAACAGTTCTGGAGAATTCCAAAGCTCTCCAAAGTTGGTTGCACAAAATAGTCATCAGGTCAGTACTACTTTCAGTCAAGGATAGACGTCCAAATTATAAACTTTGAAGAGCTCATGAAATATAATGTGAAAAAGTCATTTGTAAAACATGAATATTCTCTTTTAATTAGCTTTAACAAATGGCAGCTCTTAGGCACCAAGTAAAATATTTAAGTGCCCCCCCAAAATTGGGAATTTATTTCAATTATATTATTGTCACCAAATAATCCTAAATGGTCTCATGCCTGTATTTCAGGGATTGGGATGAATTTAAGTAATTTAAAAATAAAAGTTTAACAATATTGTATAAATAATTGAATATAAAAATAAGTAAACTGTAACCAACTACATATACATATACATATAAAAGAGATGGACACCAAAGCTCCAATAAAATAAAACTTGGTGTTATTCAGTCAACTATGTACTCAGTATCTGTGTTATGCCCTGTTTCATTTCTTCTACTTCTGGCCATCAATTCCCCAGGTACAGAAGTTACTGTCTTTGGCTGAGTTTTTCCTGGTTCTCTGCACAATCAAATTCCACTTGATTTGATTGAGTAATCAAAAATCATAGTCTCTATACAGGAGCTCATACTTTTGGGTTTACTCAGCACCAGGATATCTCAGTATTAACTTCTGAGTGCCTGCATTATTTCTTCAGCCCTCTCTCCATATAGCTAAACATGAAAAATTAGTGTGTGCTTCCTGCTGACTACTAACCCAGGAAGCACTCCCAGCATGTTTTTGTCCTTGTGTTGACCCCCATGAATAATACGTCTCCTGCAGATGGGGTTCAGTTGGATGTCTAAGGTCTGCTGTCTAGATTTTATTTGTTTATAATGACTGGCTCCTATTCTCATTCTAGAGCCAGAAATATGACTTTATTTGATAAGCACTACATTTCCAGGTACTGAGCAATATCCCTAACCCACAACCAGATGTCCATGGAATGACTAATGTGTCACTACTTCTGTATTTCTTTGAATTCCTTCTTGACTGTCTCTTGAGAAGAAAAGAAGAACTTGGACTTAAAATTGAAGAGATAGACAAAATAAACAGAATGGAGTCTTGTAAATTTTCAGTGAAAAATTAACCAATCAATCCAAACTATTCAGTCTAAATACATTCTATCCTGAGTTACACTCATGTTTTAAGAGATCAGATGTAACTGGAAGATCCTGTAATACGGTCATAAGGTTCACTGATGATTATCATTACTTTACCTGGAGAAAAAGAAGATCAAAATGGAAATTCTACAGTATGTATTTATCCTTGGGGATGGGATTGGTAAGGAATCATGATCCCTAGGAGATTAGAACAACGGTCAGGGCAAGGTCAACTTTCAACCAGAGATTTCTTTAGAAAGACTTATTAGCAAGAGGCTGGCATGTGGAGTTATTCAAGCAGACTTACAATAACAAAAGACTCCTGGCTTTAGGTCTTCCATGCTCATGAGGAATGGAAGCAACAATGTCCAGATTTCCCTTGTGAAAAAAAAAAAAAAAACGCGGGGCAAGGTGGCGCGATTAAAGTTTAATCCCAGCACTCAGGAGGCTGAGGTAGGAGGAGCATTGTGAGTTCGAGGCCAGCTTGGGCTACAGCGCGAGTGCAAGACCAGCCTGAGCTACATAGTCCGACCCTGCCTCAAAAATCTGTGGCCAAGAGTTTGGCTCAGTGGCGTAAGCGCCTGTCTATCAGGCATGAGGCTGTGAGTTCGATCCCTGGTGCTGCAAAAAAAAAAAAAAAAAAAAAAAAAAAAAAAAAAAAAAAAAAGCTATTTCTCATATAGCTAAGACAGGATTTGCCCTTTGCCTGCCTTTGGACTGTTTTAAAATAGGAAGTCTTCAACTGATGTTAGACCTTTTGTCTGATTATCTAATGCTTCCAGAATTTCCAAATATATAGATATCAAATCGCTGTTAAAGTTTAAACTGTTGCCGATCTACTGTACACCATCAAAATGTAGCCCAAGAGAATGAGAATTTAAAATATAGGTAGATAAGAAGCCAAAATGCATTTTAGTTGAATTATAAAAGCTTAGCGATTCAATTTTCTCCTTGACTTTTTATGAGAATACTGTTGAAAAATGTGAGAAAAGCAGTATTTGGTAAGTTCAAGTGGGAAAAATGAAAAAGAAAGAAGTATTGTTATGCTAAATTCTTAAGGGATATAAAATAACTTTACTGTCATATCTAGTCTCATTCTCTGACAATCTAAACTAAAGATGAAGTAATCATCTTTTATCTTCTCAAAAAAACACAAATCTTTCATGAGAGACTATGATTTCAATGTTAAATTATTCTGACTTCATAATATAGCAAACACCTTGAGGATATGAATGACACATAGCTCCCATAACCTATAAAGCGTATTGCCACCATAAAGATAAAGGTTACAGTTAGTAGGTTGCCTCTGGTGCCTGCTTGAAGGTTACTATAGCAACTCTTATGCAAGCCAGCATGGACACCTCTCTCTCTCTTTCTCTCTCTCTCTCTCTCTCTCTCTCTCTCTCTCTTTCTGTCTTTCTGTTTAAGAAACAGAGGAAATAAAGCACATGGAAGATCTTTGGGGACTACTCATTAGTCAGCATTATGTCTTTGTCAGACAATCACTAAATATTTTTAAAGCTTCCATTTATTCATCCATAGGGATGTGTTATGACTACTGGAATTATTTTTCCATTAATGCCAAGTGTTATATAGCAACACTGCTACATTAAACTAAGAAAACTTGCTGCTAATTGGTTTTCCTACTTATCCAGAACCCCTAAAGAAAAGAGACCTGACCAAACAATATCACATCAAAATTTTAATGATCAGCTGGATATACTGGTATATTCTTGTAAGTTAATTGCTCTGGGAGGCTGAGGCAGGTGCATCACAAGTTTAAGCCCAGCCTACGTAGCTTAGTAACTTAGCAAAACTCTGTTTTAAAATAATAAGCATGAGCTGTCCGTGGTGGTGCATTTGTAATCCCAACACTCAGGAGACTGAGGCAAGAGGATTGCTGCAAGCTCAAGGCCAGCCTGGGCTACATAGTGAGTTTAAGGCCAGCCTGAACTACATAGAAAGATCCTGTTTCAAATAAATAAATAAATAAATAAATAGGAAAAAAAGAAAAAATAGATAAAAACATAACAAGGGAGGGAGATGTAGATCAATGTAGAGGTCCTGGGTTTAATCCCCAGTATCATACATACATAGTCACAGACAGACACACAGACACATACACACACTCAAATTTATGACAAGTGGCACATCCTGGATTAGCAAAAAGAACATGATCTTCATCCAGATATCACTGGGTTTTAATCATGCATCTACACAATTCTATGTAAGTGATACTGTGCACTTCATTTAAATGATCTGAACTCTGATTTTCTACACTTCAGAAACACAGTAACAGTGTCTTTTAGTACATAGAGTAATACTGAGAGTTCTACAAATGTCTGTGAGCTGCCTGGCATAACTACGACACACAAAAAATGTAAATGCCTTTATTATCACAGTAAGTTTTAAGATACATATACACCTATAAATATATAAATAATAAACACATATGTCTCCTTAAATGAAAAATAATAAAGTCACACAAGTTGTGTTATCCCAGAAAATACAGTTTGCTCATGAGTAAAATATGATGCCAGCCCATCATGTACATTGATAATTCCAGAGTTTCTTTCAGTCAACACTAAATCATCTGAAAACTATGAGATAATCTATAAATATATGAATGCATTATATAATATCTGAAGTGTATATTATATATATACATGTCTATGTATGTACCGATGTATATTTATGTGTATATATGAATGCATCCAATTGTATGCACATATTTTATAGGTGTACAAACACACACACATACAGACCAGGGATCTAGGGATGTTAAAATCTTTCTGCGAGACTCTCCAAAGTGCTGAGCACAGACTAACTGCCTCATCTACTTGTTCTTGGTTGTTATAAAATTCCTATATAGTTGACAAAGGACCCTAGGTTTCCCACCTGTGTTACCCCACAGAGAAACATTCCTGTTAACATAGCTTTCCCATAAACATACCAACATTTTATAGAAAAATGTTAGATGCTCTCAAAGGGCTATCCTAAGTCATTTGTAATAAATAAATACATAAATGATTGTGTCACAATAACTCAAATGTAAAAGTAACTAGGTGAAGAATCCCACCTTGATCCCAGAACCCTAGGCAAGTGAGGAGGCGGGTGTGGATGGGAAAGGTGCGTCACTGTCCTGGGGGGTAACTTGTCTGATTCTCGTGAGATCAAGCATCTCTCCAATCTGGATGGAGCCCTCACTGCTTGTGTCCAATGCAGCACAGCTGAGGACTTCTGCCAGCCGGTCCCTCCTCAGTTAAACATCTCAGGGACCATGGCTCACTGGGAAAAGTTTGAAGGACATCCTGCCTCCTGGGAGACAAGGTCAAAAGTGAAGACAATTGAAGACACTTCCTCCCTTAATAAAGATGTTATATTCCCTTGGAAGGACAGCAGCAAGGTCAGGCTGCCTCAGACAGTTCCGCTCTGTCTCAGGACATCGAATTCTCTGCACATTCTACAGTTTTTCTTGAGACTTGCTGGCAAGAAAAGTAGGGGAACCAGGTCCAAGCATAGGCTCAGAGATCTCTTCTGCAGAGCACAGATCATTGCTCCAAAGTTCTCATAAATTCTACTTGGTACAGGACTTAAAAACAGAATAAACTGTGAGCTGCTTTAAGAAGGCAAATGACTCACATTCTAATAAACTTCTTACCTCCCAAGTCTTTTTTACCTGCCCTAAACTATTAAATAAGTACGAGTTATCTAGTGAAGATGAGGGGAAATTAAGTCTTCTCTATTTTTAGATGATTTGGTATGGGTTCGGAACAGCTGTCTTTGACTGACTTTTGATCCTTAGCCTTAGGCTTTTATATTTCCAAATAAAACCTGCTGTAGGAGTAACAGATAATTACTCAAGCAGCCATCAGATAATATTTGATATAAATGGAATTATTTTCCTATTTATTCCCTTCACTGAAAGTATATTGAATCGTGTGTGATCACATTCCTTTATGGACCATAGATTAGAAATAAGTTTAAAGGAAACTGTTATAGTAATGCATGCGTTCCTGTGCTTACAGCAGCACAACTCATAATAGCTAAATCTTGGGAGTGGCCTATTTGTTCACTGACATACAAGTGGATAAAGAAAATGTGGTATTTATACACAGTGGAGTACTAAACTGCCATAAAGAAGGATACACTTGTGTTGTTTATAGGAAACTGGATGCACCTTGAGATTAATATTATATGAAATAAATCAGACACACAAGTTTAAATGTCATCTCCCTTCTCTTCTATGAGAAATCCAAAGAGCAAATAAATTAAAAAGCCAAACAAAATAATAGGAAATGGGGAAATATAATAGGAAGAGAAGAGAAGCAAAAGATGGAGGGACAGGAAGTGGGGGAAAGGAGGGAGAATAAAAATAATTAAGGTATGTTATGGACATGTACTGGCTCCCCACAAGGAATGATGAGCCTAATCATTACTTACTACACACACATACTAATAAAGAAAATAAAATTTATCAAGGAATCTCATCCAAAGAAATGGCTTGCAAAATTAGGGTTCTTATCACTCTAGTCTGAAATAACAAATTCATTCAAACATCCTTCCTAACTATGGAAGAGAGAATATTCAAACTCCTAGTACACAAATAAATAAATTCCCAATAACCTTTTCATCTCTGTCTGTTTGGAACCTAAGAATGGATCCACCGGATACATCCTACTTGTGGCAATTCTTACCAGTACTGTGCCAGTGACTCACCAGCAATAGTGGTAAGATACCAGTTACCTGCTGTTTTTCTGCTATCTAACATATCTTCTTTACATGATTCACTAATAATCAAGGGCCAGTGAACTTTAATTGAAAGTTATCCTAGTTTTTCCCTAATAATTATTTTTGTTCTTGTAAGAAATATTATTTCTGAAAAATTCCAGTGTGTTTTTGAAGGATCAAAAGTCAATTTAAGTGGAAGATATTGAAGAAGGACAGTAAAGGTTTATACATTTCTATTAGACAACAGAGGCTTTGGGGCATTTCTTTGAAGTTGCCATTAGATGCTTGTTTTCTATCTCCTAAAAATCTATTCACACAATGAAAGCATCAGAGCCAAGCCTTAAAGCAGTACTCTGAATGTGAAGTTGGTCTATATTAAATACTCAATGCAGGCCATGAAAAGCATTTTTCCTGATGCAGCTGAACTGCACTTATTTCCTGAGAGAATCCAAGGGTCAAATTCATTATTGTGAAATGGAATCCAAAATAGAAGTGCTATTATCCAAAGCCACTGCTCTATTTATCCATGGTATGGTTCAGACTACGGCCAATCCTCACAAATGGAATGGAAGTTGGATGGTCACCCCTATAATACAAACAGAAAAATACAGGCCATGGTATTTCAGAATTATCAAATAGCAGCCAACTACGTCCTTAAAAATACTACAGTGGTATGGTTTGCAAAGATTTTCAGAATCCCTCATTGACTCATGGGGATTTGGCTGCAGACTTGGAAAAGCATTCCAGAAGTCAGGATAAACTTTACAAAAGTAAAATTCATATAGACAAGAAATGCTATGAAAGGCTCCATTTTGCACCAATATTGCTAAATTAGAACATCGCACACTCTTTGAAGAGATAGTCGGTTGTTCTCCAAAGAAGCTGCCCTATGGAAGCCCAGACACGAGACCCAGCACGCTGTACTCCTGAGTGAAGCATCACCAAATGCAGGAGATGACAGAGGATTCCGAGTCCTGAGTGTACCTGCATAGTAGGCCTTCAGGACCCATGGTAATGAGCAGCCAGTAACAAAAGCTCTTTTTCTTCCTTTTTCTATATTGATACACCTTAGATATAAGTAATGACAACATTCATCACAGGGAGTTTGTACCTATATATGATGTATCTTGCTTCTTTTTTTCTCATTCCCCTCCCCTCACTTCAAACCCCCTTTCCCTCCTTAGTTACAAAACACTTGTTTCCATTTATTCCTTCATTCTCTTCTTTTTTTTCATATTGCTTTGTTTCTTTCCCCCTCACCCCCTCCACTGTTCCCCTTTTCCTGTTTTCAAGATGGTGACTTATCATGACAACTTACTTTAGAACACTCAGAGAAAGAATCCAAGTATTCTAAACACCGAAATAAACCAACAGTACTAATAGCCACTAATTTGGGAATGGCTACTATTTGTCAGATAATGTCTATACATTTCTTCAAAAATGCATAATTTACTTACGTTTCACAGATTAAAGGGATATCATAGAATATAAAACAATTTGTCTAAGGATGTTGCAAACCATAACCCAAGAGAACTTTCCACTGCCTCATATTGTTGTCAGAAGTGGCTAATAATCATATTTGGCCTTTTAATGAAAGCAACATAGAGGGAAGGAATAGAGGGAGAAAAGAGATGAAAAGAGGGAGAGAAGGAATTTTTTTAAAAATACATTTTTGCCCCAACTTTATCTGATTATGTGGGCCAACCTTCCATCTCAGGCTACGTTATGAGACTACGTAAATACGTGTCCCTCTTTTCAGTTGCCCACTAGCTAAAATTCCTTCCACTGTTTGTTATCGAACACTACAGAATCTAAAAATGCCAGGAACTCATGCCTGAAGTACCCAGCAATAAGTTAGCAAGCTCATGACCTGCCCTCATTAAGCAGATGCACTTACCCAAACTCCACGGCAGGAGACCATGGAAAGGAAGAAGTGTGGAGATAGCTGGAGGTCTTGGAATTATCCAGGGGCAGGAGAAAGCCATTTTGATAGAGTGGAATTCTTAGACTAATACTTGCTCATAGTAGCAGATGACTACACCACACCACTTCTGAGATGCAATTTGGGTCACACGTCTTCTCACCACCGAGTTCTCAGTTTAAGTCTTCATGCTTCCCATAAGCACCAAAATTCTCTTAATATGATAGGCACTCCTTTTGTATTCTTAAATTTATTTTGTAAGCTTTTGGTTTCAAGGGATCTAAAATCCTCCAAATTAAACAGCAAATATTGCAGACTGCTACCCATTTGCAGTCCAAGTACATCCAACATTGAGCATTTAGGAATTAAATAATGAAGCAAGACTCTAAAATTACAGACTTCAAATGTCATATATAAAGAAAGTTAAGCACTCTAATGTAAACTAATGTCTATAAGGTACAATTCAAAAGTGAAACAGAAAAGCTCCACCACACTGTTCTCCTCAAATCAAAGGTGTTCAGGCTATCGCATGCTTTAGCCAAGGCAGATTTGATTAGATAACTTTTTTGCTTTCCTTTTTTTTTTTTTTTTTTTTTTTTTTTTTTTTTTTTTTTTTTTTTTTTTTTTTTTTTTTTTTTTTTTTTTTTTTTTTGTTACAGAGGATGGAACTCATGACCTTGCGCTTGCCAGGCAGGCGCTTGTGCTGCTGAGTTAAATCCCTGGACTGCTTTTTCCTTTTCAACTGAAAACTTCATTTTGAATAATATTCCAATCCGTATGCTTCTGGGAATAAAGAAAACTTCAAAGTAGAAAAGTACTGGAGTAAAAGTGCTACTTATCATGCAAATTCGTTAACCAAAAATTTTAAAATGTGCATTTAGCATGGTTAGTTATTATCCTTTGAAAAGAAAAATAAATCCACCAATGATGATGGCGTCTAGTAAAAACCATAACTAGAAATTAATTACCACTAAGGTCCAAATTAAAAACTATGAGGTTTCCTTTCAAAACAGTTTTTTTTGTTACTTAAGGACTTTTGCTATTTCTTCTAGATGATTTCTAGGTAATGGTGCAGCCCAATTTATTCTGTGGTATGTTTTCGATAGACACTTGGGCTGTGTCCACCCAAGATGAAACATCCAGGACAATAAAAATTTGAAAATTAACTCCAGGTACTTCTAAATTCACAACTACGTGGGATTCTGCTAATAAAATATTGGAAGAAAACCAATTTTGACACAACATTCCTGAAGCTCACTGCCTGGTTCTGCATGTCTGCGTGTAACAAAAAGATTAGAAAAGTAGGTGCTTTGGCAGTGATTACTGCAAATTATTGAGGTGCTTCTTCTTTTCTAACTGCCTCAGATAGTGTTTCCCTGTCTGCCCGAATGTACTCAAGAGAATTCTAGGAAACCCTGTTTCCTCTCAGCCTTGTTCAGATTCTCATTGTGGTGAAGAAGTATAAATTCTCATCTGAACTGAATGATGGATTAACATTAGTGATTATGTTACATACAGTAAAATCTACTTTTTTTAAAAAAAAATCTTGAAATCCAACTTGGAGAAAAAAGGAAAATAGGAATAAACAAGTTAGAAGAAGGGGAAGAAAAGATGGAACTGACACTTTCTTCCCATCTCCAGTTTTGAAGTTTCCAATGATATTGGGTAAGTTTGCATTTAATTTTAGGAAATGAAAAATAGAAATAAACTGGACTATCCAAGTTAACTTCTGCTTATAATTTTTGGTAAAAAAAAAAAAGTTTACAGCACTACAGTTAGCTTTTGTCTACATTGCCATGTGCCAAGTAAGTGATTTAGAGATATGACAATATCCTTACATAATTAATTTTGGTACTCCGTGGGATCATGTTCTTTTTCCATGGCTCTTGCAAGAAGTGATCAAATCTCTTGTTAATTATCCTAATGAGAGACAATCATATCTTTTGTTAAATCCTCTGATTTTCTTGGAAATGAAAGAAAAGTTTGAAATACCTCTTATAATATTACCTGCCTAGAAAACATACATATATCATGCCCACAGAGAGTTTCCATTGCTTCAGGTACTTATATTCCTGAATACTTAAGTGTTATTGGTTTGAGCTCTGTTTAGATCAGTTCTTAAATGAAACACTTAAATTACAAAGCATGATATAATTACTTTTTTTCTGGGAGAAGATGCATTTTGCGTATTGTGGGAAGCTTTCAGATTTGTGTATCTTTATACTTGAAGAGTGCATTTTTATGTATTGTTGCCAGTTGATTTCAAGGCCAACATGCTGAAAGCTTACTGTCTGATACATGTATATCCATTTTCTATGAGAACAATGTGTTATTTTTATAGCTATGATTTAGTAATAAGGGCTATATAATTTGCCACATCAAACCCCTTCTGAATCATGAAAGCTTGTTATTCCCTTTAAACAAAATGTTTCATAGATGAACAGTGCTCTCCAGTGATCAAAGGAAGGAACTTCTTGCATCATAAAATAGGTAATTACTCTCTCTTTACTGCCAATGTTTTGCCTTCTGTTTTCTTATGGTTATTAGCAAGATAATCCTTGATTTCTTTTATACCATTACCTCTCTGAGGAAGCCTTCCTTTTTCTTTCCAAAAGCTATTTTATTCACAGAACTATAATTTAAATTCTAGATCATTCTTACCCTTATTAGAGTCATGGAACAATAGTTTGGAAAAATATCAAATCTTTTTAGAATCAATCACATGAAAGTAGAAAAATCAAAAGAATATATTTGCAATGTTGTCTCATAGAAGCCAACATATTCATGTAAAATTAGAGCCTTGGATTGTACTGTTTGCTGAGTTCTGCCTCTTGTCAGAAAGAAAGCAAGCTTAATGTCATAGCTGCATGAAAAGAACTTCCACTTCGAATGTCTGTAATTTGAAAGCATCAAGGAGCATTTATTTTCAAAATATTCCTATTTCCATTAAGAAATAGAAGTTGAGACTTCCAACAGCGATGTTCTATTACTTATGATAGTTTCCTGAGTTTCCATAAAACTATCATAATTTCCCCTGACACATTTATCTACCAGTTGATGTCACTGAGTGAAAGAGTGGAAAGAAAGCGAGCAGCAAGAAAACTTGTTCCCCATGAGCACTGATCCAGAACACATAGCAAACAGGTCTGTCAGAGGAGGCTTCTCCAGGGTAGAAGGCAGATTGCCACATAATTGGGCTCTGACATCTAGATTAGCATCCTCTAGAAAAGGCTAAAATGTGTGCACATATCTATCACACAGAACACAGAGCAAGATTTCTGAGAAACTCTTCTATTATAATTAAAGTGAGGTAACATAGTAATTATATCTTTGCATTAGATAGATATAGATATAGATACAGATACATACACCAGACATACACACATGTGCATGTAAATGATACAAATATCCATCTTGGTAGAGCTAGCATATACCAACTGTACAGGCATTTGGATCCTTCTCACTGCCGCTGGATAGTTGTAGCTGGCAGACATTAGAAAGATCACCTGCCACATACCTGCTCTAGTCCATGGCCAATAGTGTCAAGAGCAGTGCAGCAAGAGATCGATTTTCCAGAAAGACCCTGGGGGAAGAAAGAATCTCAGAGAGGCTCACAAGAATTGACTTGTGTCCTGTGAATCAGTGCCATGTGCAGGTCACTGGGGGACAGCCAGACCCCAGTCTTTTCCTGTGAGTCAACACCATTCATAGTCTGCAGGGAAGAGAACAATAAGTCACCAAGAAACAAGTTCTCCCTGTAAGTCAGTGCCATGCACAGGCCACTGCGGGGATACCCAGACCCCAACCCCTTCTGGCACATGGACTGGGAAACAAGAAGAGCAAACCCAACATAAGCAACTGGCTGACCTGAAGAAACACAGGCTGCAATGATAACTATTGAGGTGAAATGCAGTTTGATGCTTGTGGTGTTAGGTGTTTCACTGACTTTGCAGGTCTAGGGCCAGTCTTCTGATCATCTAGTCAGAGTATAATGGTATGCAGTGTAGCATCTATGGAGAATTTCCTTCTGAAGGTGGTAGCCATTGTTAATTCCCTATTATCTTATTTTGAGGTCCTGTATCATTTTCATTGTTTTCTTGGGTTGGGTTTTATTCTGTTTTGTTTTGTTTGATTTTGCTATATTCGATAGCATGGGTAGCTATTTCAAAGACAGCCAGATACATTATGTTAGCCATTTTGGATTTACTATTGTTTTGAGGTCCTTTATTGCATTCATTGTTTTGTTTTTATTCATTCTATTCTGTTCTGTTTTGTTTAATTTTTACTATGTCCAAAAGTATCTGCAGTTATTTTGAAGACAAGAGGCATTATGGTAACCATTGTTGATTTCATATTGTTTTGAAGTGCTGTGTCACTTACACTGGATATTTTGATCAGCTTTATTCTGTTTTATTTTGCTTGGTTTTATGCTCTCTAAAGTAGAAATTTAAGAAAAAAATTAAAAAGAAAAGAATTTGACTTGTGTCATTGATTGTAGATTATGTCATTTGAGCACAGAGAGCACCAATCTAGGGAAACAACAGACACACAACTGTTCACCAGTTAAATCAATGTTCCATTGAATCGGACTGCCTCTGGAGACTTTTTGGGAGCCCAAAACAGTGAATTCTCTAGATTTCTTAAACATGAAATTGTGAGGCAGTTAAATCTGTACTACCAACCGTTATGATAAAATTAAAAAGTGAAGAAAGCAAAGAAGTGGTGGTGCTACACAGAAAGTGAAATAATAACTATTTTTTTCAAGTAATCAAAAGTGAAGTCATGAGCAAATCAGGAAAATTCTTCTCCAGAAAAGAGAAATCTATCTAATGTATCCTGAATAGAGATAGGTAGCTACACATGGCTGCTCTCCTTCATTATTTTGGAAAGTAAAAATGTAGATCCACACCCCCAATATGCATGCACCCCAAGATGTCCCGTGTTAACAAATAAAGTTCTAACAGAGAGAATATTAAAAGCCTGATGTTCCCCAAGATATGTGGTCTAGGGATGGGAACATGACTAAGTTCTAGCCAATGCAGTTACTATCTGAAAGTTAGAAGTTAAACTGAGAAAGAGCTGACAGGAGACCTCCCATACTCTTGATTGTCATCTCACTACCTGAGGAGCAACAACATAGGTTGGCTATTCTGTAGGGCAAAAAGAAAGAAAATACAAGGAATTAGCTCTTTCAGAAATGTTAAGTGAAATAACAAAAAGAAAAATCTTGACTGCATTCATTTCAGTGCTTTCAATAATCATTGGTGGCCACCTATGTTCCTTCCCTGAGTTCTAGCACACATCATGGCTTCTTGCCAAGTCCCCATTTTTGCATGAGCTAGTGAATGTGAGTCTCTTGTGCTGGTAACCAAAAGAGTTCTAAGTAATATATATGGTGAAAATTCCCCAAATACGATAGCTACCTGAGCAATTATAAAGATATTTTTGTGGTCATATATTCTCAAGAAAAATAATTTTTCAGGGTGGTACTGATGTGAAAGAAATTATTCAAAGTAAGTAAAAAATTGAATGCCAAGAAGAGAATAATAGTTATGCAGTGATTCTATGGCAATTAAGATTATTAAGCTATACATATTATGCAGATAAGTAAAAATTGACAGTATATAATTTCTGAAATAGGTTCTATAAAAATTCATAAATTTATATGAACTATTTGTCAGTACACAATGTCCTGAAACTCACAAGAGGTATTTACTGGCCATGTTACATTCTGCTTCTGTTAGAGTCACTTCAGAAATTAATCAAGAGCAGTTTAGTTGGGGGTTTTATTTTTTTTTTCCTCTCTTTCTATACAGAAGGACATTCAAGATGGGTAAAACACAATGCCGTACATAAAGAAATGGTCAGCAATGGTTGGTGTGCAGGGGTGCACAAGCCCAAGTGTGTATTTGTCGGAGTGTGCTGATAATTGAAGAGTTATGATGCTGAAATTATCTGAGTAGCTTTAAATCCATGTCACACATTAAAAGTTTTTTTTTTTTTTGAGGGTTTTTTCCCATGTGTGAGTCAATATGTCGCTGGACAACGCCTTCCATCAGTGCTAACTTCGCGTTCTTCTTGCAACCCTCAAAGCTGAACCTCCCGCTTTCTTGCGCCTGCCAACGCTCCGCCAATCAGCTGTCCATCCATCATTCTGCCTGCCCCTTAACTCCACCTCTGCCAGTTCCAAATAAAAGCCGGTGGTTTTCTTTGTTCCTTTCAGAGGGAGCTTGCTTCTCTCTGGCAGCCCTCCTGTGCCCGCACTAAAGGCCTCTTTTCTTTCTTTCTCCATTTTTTCTCCTTTTGTCTCTCTCTCTTGCATCAAAGGACCAATTTTCTCTTAAAATAGGAAAACTATAGACAATAGATATGACTGTAAGAAAACCGAAATCCATTAGATGATGCCCTTCTTCAGGGCAAAACCAGCCTGTCTTGTGCTTCTTAAAATGGTGTAACGAAAGAAGAGGGGTGTTCTCCACCCTGCACCGTGCCACACCTGCCAGTACTCTGCCGGTACACGCAGCTCCCAGCAATCCCAAGCCCAGCATCAGTGAAAGAACTAAAGATGTAGAGTTTAAAATAAAAGAAAACAATTTTTAGAAGATGCGGGAAAGAGGAAGAAAGAGAGAGGTGGCAGAGGGCTACTCTGGATGAGTGTGAATGCTAATGCTGTGGATTGCTAGTCTGCGCCCCCTTTCATTGAGATCCTTATCCCACGTAGGCTCCTGGAATCTGACTGGCTTCCTGCGCCGTCTGTCATCCTAATCTTGACTTTCTTCTGCCTCTGACTTTTCCCAGTCTTTGGTGCAGGGTAAGATGATGAGTGGGGGCCCTGTGGACAGGTAGTTTTGGGTTAGAGATTAAGTAAAGGGGAGTGTGTGATTCTTAGGTAACCAAGCCATGAGGTATCTTCCAGGTGGTTTTTTGACCTTCATCTAATTACTTGTCAAGTTGCCTTTGTCTTTCCAATCACTGGATCTGAATCTGCCCAGGTAGAAGCCACCTCTGCTAAATCTCCTCCAGTCTGCTTTAGTAAGTATCTCCATTAACTTTAAACAAAGCCCAATGAAGCCTTCATCCTATCTTTTCCCTACCTACCAGGCCTCCTGTCCCTACAACGGGAGAGTGAAATGGTATGGCAAACTAGAAATAATGCAGGATTAAGAAGAACAAGAGCTGGGTGCAATCCAGAGTCCAGCTTCATTATCTGTGTCATCCTGGGTTTACTAAACATTTTTGAACCTTAGTTTCTATGTGTATAAAATGTACATGATAGTACCTACCATTAGAAGCTGTTTTAAGAATGAAATTTATACTTCCATTCATACAGAAACTAGGAAATTCTATTTCCCTGTCTGATACAAAACATGTAATGAGTGGTGGGCAGAAATAAGGCTTTAAAAAAAGAAATGAAACAATCACTTGTTTGTTGTGAATTTTCCATACTAGATGTTCATCAAACAAAAATTGTTGTTGACTGCTGAAAACATGAAACTGAAGAACATTTGTAATGTATGAAATTTATATACAACCACAGTGTAATTTGTTGTGATGAGACTCTTTCCATCCACTGCTTCATGTTGAAGTCAAAAGTGTAACAAAAACACTGTGCCTATTGTCTTGTTAGTTGTTAAAGTAGAATCCTAGAGACACTTACTCAAAAATCAGGCAAAAAAGTAAAGAGTAATGGGTGGTAATTAACTTGAATTAGCAAAATAATTACCTCTCTGTGCCACACTTCCTTGCTTCAAGAGCCCTTGTCAGCAAATTAGTTTGTGACTCTTTGTATAATGAAATTCCATCTTTGATTTAATCTTAGAAGGGAATAAAACAAGAACAAGAATTTATAGCAGAAGGTGATTACACAGAGATAACTCATCCATACAGCTCAAAAATATTTGTTGAGTGGGGCAGAGACTATGAAAAGGACTGAGAACTCAAAAATAAAAAAAGCCATTGTCAAAGTTAGGAATCTAGAATCATTCTTCTGCGTATGAATATCAAATTTCCCCAGGTATATTTGTTAAAAGGCTACTCTTTCCTTCAACATAGGTTTTTCACATCTTTGACGCAGATTGGTTTGCTGTAGTTACATAGTTACCAAATGGAGAAGAATGGAACTAGATTCTGTCACGATATGCGAAAATTGACTCAAAATGGATTAAAGACTTAAATGTAAGAATTGAATTAAATGTATTAATTGTTTTAATGTATTAAAAGAAAACATAGGGAAAATGCTTAATGATATTGTAATAAGGAAGGATTTTTTTATACACGATCCTAAAAGCGCAGGTTCTTGGATGGCTCTTATTTCTCTAGGACCTTCTGGTACATCATCAGGTTATTTATTTGAGCTGAATTCATTTTCCTAATGTGAGCATTCACAGGAAGAAACTTCCATTGCACCTCAGAGGTTCTGGTATGTTGTACCAGTATTATCATTTGATTCTAGGAACTATTTAATTTCTTTTTTTATTTCTTCTGTAACCCTTTAAGAATTGAGAAATGTTGTTAATGGTCAGGTATTTGTAAAAGTTCTGTGGAGTTTTTGTGATTGATTTTGATATAGGGGAAATAGCATGTAGCCCTCACCTGCTAGATGTCAGGCCTGCCAAGTTGGTGTTCCCCAAAATTGAAGAATGAATTTTGAAGAACAATGGAAGTTAAGAATAGGAAATATTTATTGAGACAAATTCTGAGAGACAGGAGGGGACCCAGAAGTGAATTGTCTAGATCTCCACTTTACAGAGGAAGTTTTATAGAGCAAAATCACCAAGTGGGTACAAAATCATGAGGTGGGTACAATAAGGGTCAAAACTATGATCCACCACTAAGATTATGAGTATAGTCACTTAGGTAGTTGTGATCTAATGGGGAAGCAGGTCAAGTAGCAAGAGTATATGGGATGAACAAAGACCTCCTTTAGAAGGGATGGATTGGGTGTATCCAGATCACCTACGAAAGTGACTGATGTCTATCTAGACATTGCTGGACCAGGCAATGCCAACTGTCTTATCCCTTGGGGAGTAATTAGACCTGCTCATTTTGTCTCTGTCTGGAGACTTGGACTTCAACAGATGCTCCTCCAGCCACAGTTGTAATGCTACAGGCAACTGAGTTAGTTAGAAATATTATAGGTAGTCAGACAGGGTTAGGCCCTAAAGGAAACTGGCACAGAATGTCTTATGACTTTGGAAGAGACACACACCTCTTGCTGTGGGCCAGATACCAAGACAAAAGGCAGAACAAATGTACCCACATCCTAAGGATTGATATTCTAAATAGTTCTCTATCACCCTGAGGAAGTCAGGAGTCAGCACCCCAACCCCCTACAGGAAGAGTCACTGCTGTTAAGCATCCCCACTTACTACATGACTCCTTTCTCCATTTGTCCCTGATTTAATCAATTTTGCCTGAGCAGTTAGTCCTATTGGTTAACCATAGTTTTGTCCCACCTCAAGCCCACCTTGCAAGTTCCCATTTTTCCCCACCTTGTAGTCATCTAGCCTCATGGTTTTACTCTATAAAAGTCCTTAGAAATGACAGAGTCTTTGTCAACCCACTGGGGCCCTCTTCTGTCCCTCAGACAGAAGCTTTCTTTCTCTTAATAAATATATTCTGCTCTTACCCTTTGTTGTTCCTAAAATTTGTTCTTCAATTTTAGAGAACACGAACTTGTGCCAGACATATAGTAGGTTGGGAGTTTCGTTCCCCTATATCATTTGGAGGTCTGAGATCATTCCCCAACATCAGTAATGTGTTTTCATCTTCTGCACTGATTATCTTGAGGACCTAGTCCTGTCTGACTGCCTATAATATTTTTACCTGGTTTAGCTGTCCATAATAATTTCTAATTCTAGTGTGCCATGATTTGTTAATAAACACAAGGTAACGGAAATCATTTTGTGCTCATTTAAGCAAGCTTTATGGGCTATTACATAGTTCATATTGGAGAAACTTCCCAGCGCTGCTGAGAACAATGTGCATTGTGTTGGAATAGGGTAGGACACCTTGTAAGTATTTATTACTGTAACATCCAGGTGTGGACTCCAAGTCAATGCTCTGCTGAGAAAGATAGGTCCCGGCATTTCTAAACCTGGCTTCAGTAAAGAAATAAAGAAGTTGCATTCAAACTGAAAGAAGATGGTTTATTTGAAGATGAGGAAGAAGGAAAAGAAATATGACAGTCAGCTACTCTGGACAAGCAGGGAGAATTCGAAAGTGAGTTGCTCCTGGACTCTGGCCACCAGCTCTTTTTATAGGGTTCGTTTTCTCTGTGTAGGCTCTTGGAATCTAGTTGGCTCCCTGGTTGGTCTCTCATCTTAACCTTCTGTTTCCTTTAGCCATGCAAACTTTCCCTGTCCTTTACGGAGGGTAAAATTGTGGGTGAGGGTTTAAGGACAGATTATGTAATTTTAAGAATTAAGTAAAGGGAAAGTTTGTGATTCTTATGTTAATTGCACTACCTGGGATCTTCTCAGACCTACTTCATTTTCCTAATTCCTCTAGTCTAGCTCCCTTTGTGTCACAAGAGTGACAGAGAATGTTTTGGAGAGACAGATCAGTATACTACTGATCTGATAATCTCTTAGTCATCAAAGTAACCAAAATTCCATAGAAAAGACCACAGAGATAGTAGTGATTACATTTATGAAGAAGGACACATAGAAAACCTCACAAAGAACATCCAAGCTAATATTTAAACTTTGAGGCACACTCATATTCATGAAAACCCCAGCTCTCTGTTAAAAAAAATAAAAAAAACAAAACTGTGTGCCTTATTTGAATACTTTAGAAAACTATTAGAAAAAAATATGAAATTCATAGAGAATAACACTGTCAATAAGTTACCTAACAGTGTAGCAAAACCCCAATTCTCCTGACATTAATTTTTCTACTCCTCTTTTTTTTAATTTTTATTTATTTATTTATTTATTTATTTTTATTTATTTATTTATTTTTGGTACACAGGGTTCAAACTCACAACCTTGTGCTTGCCATGCAGGCATTTATGTCTCTGAACTAAATCTTCATAAAAGTAGGACAAAGAGTAAATAATTCACATCAGACCCTGAGTCCCAATATCTACCACAAGGAAAATTAAAGCTACTTTTTGTGGCAGGAAGCTCCAATTTTCTAAACACACGTGATACACTGGATTTTATGTAAAGAATCGTATTTTAGTCTACAAATTATGGTGGTCTGAAAAGCTACCAAGCGATGACACTGCACTGTTACTGATGTTGGCTTTTATTCTCACAATGGAAGTACTCCCTAGCACATAATTTCTTATTTAAATTTCCACAAAATAAATTTAGGCTCTTTTAATAACAGTCACCTATGTTTCTTTATCTTGTTCAAATATTCAGTGAAGTTGCAAAAATATTTGCTAAGAGAAAAAAATGAAGATTCAGTAAGACGAACTTTCTGATAGCCACATGGCAAATTAATGTATGATATTTGCTCACAATTCTGAATATATACTCCACATTAACACCTGTGTACAAATACAAATAAAGCGTGTATATTTTTCACAATAACAATTAATTTCCAAAGCTTCTTGAAAAATAATTACCAACCAAGATCGACCGTCAGAGCTGAGAAGGTAAGAGGATTCTTATTTCTCAGATTAACAAGTTAAGGCATAGGAAATTCCAGGTGGCTAAAGATGTAACACGTGAACCTGATTTGCACCATTGCCAGTATCCCCATGAAACCTACTACTGTTCTGCTACTTTAATTTCCTTGTCAACAACCTTTGTATTATGTCTACCTTGTTCAAATTCAAGGTTTTTTGACCGTTATAAATAAAAAATAAAACTCTCTTTTACTCTCATTCTTCCTCTGCAACTAAGGAGACATTCAGGGATATTTTCTTTCAGACAGATCCTGAGTTTATTGTTCTGTTCTTCCTGTGTTTTGTCTCTTGGCTACTGAAGGGTACCATTCCTTGCTTCTGTTTTCTGAGTAGAATCTAATGTAATTCCCAGCAGAAGCTTTCAGAGGGTTCCAGGCTGTTAGATTCTGGAACCAGGGACTGTGGAGAAGTCAGGCAGGTATTTCATAATGAAAGGCTGCATAAAGCTTCTTTATACACCCACAATAACTATGAAGCTATTCTGTAGGCAGCGCTCTAAGCCATGGTGTTTCAAAAATTCTGTCATCTACAATTGAGTCTCTTTCAGGCATTTCTAATCCCAAGAGCATGGCAAAATCCTGGTAACCCAGTAATTACGGGCAGCTGGACAGCTTTTCCATGTATAGCAACCACCCAGTCACATAATGACTATCAAAAGTATAGAGAGTGTTTTTATTAAAAGGAGACATTCCTTTCACTACAGTTCTTTTCCAGAAATCACTTTTACTGTCCAATGTATTTTGATTGTTATATGTTGCACAATATTTTTGCTGCATGATAATTTTTATTTGATAAGAAATTAATGATGTTCTCATCATCCTTTTAGCTTGCTGAGCAGTGAAATGTATCTTTCTCTAGAGATTCTTTCATCAAAATTATATTGAAAGTTTTATATATAAACTCATTGCAGTTTTCCTGGGCTTAGGGAAACAATTTGGACAATTAACATTGTTATTTAACCTTCAGAAATAGTAAGCTGATATCTCAGACAGACTATAAAGTTATAAAAGAACATTATGCAGTACCAAAATATTGCAACTATCACTTACTACCATAAAAGAAAGACACAGTTCTTGAAGATTCTCAGAATGTTTTCACATAACTGATCTTAAGCATGATATTTAGTAAACTTTCTGGTGAGACAGATTGTTACAAATCTCTTTTTTTAGAATCTTTGCTCTTGAATTTGAGTCTGTTAAGGGAATAAGAACAATATATTAAGGTCCTTGTTTTTCCTCACAAAAGACACATTTGATACTATTGTAAAGCTGCTCATTCTATAAATACGTAAAGCTTGTTGAAAGTTCTCAAGTATCTTTATTTAAAGACAGTAAAAATAGAAATAAGATAACTGAAAAGTCTGGGCCTCTATAGAAAATTAAAATACAGTACATTGTTTCCTCAATTGATGATATTCAACAAGGTTTTTGAGCCATTTGACCAGGACTCCAAAGTACCAATTGTCTCTACAATGTGATACTATGTTACTGTTTAGAAATCAGAATCACTATATATAAACATGATCTGAGTTACTGGATTTTAGCAAACAGGCCAAGCAAGTCTGAACACATGCCAGGAAGCTGGTTAATCTGAGGTGAAACAATTCATATTTCTGACATCAATAATGAAGTATATTCTACATGTAACATTTGCATATTTCAAATGCATGAATTAATGATGTTAGTAACTGTATTCAGTGTTACAACCATTTTGACATCTCAGAATTTGAAGCATACATCACCTCAATTAGATTCCTCATGCCTAATTACGGTTAATCTCCATTCTACTTCTGGGCACATAAAATTAATAATGTATATTCTAATGATATGAATTTGCCTTTTTTGATATTCTTATGAATGGAATTGTACAATATGGTCATCTGTTTGTATTACTAATATGTGTGCTGTTCATTCATGATGTAGCAATCTAGGAAAAAATCAGGAGTTATTTCTTCTTCACTGCTCAATTATATTCCATTATATGAAGACCACATTTTGCCTACCATTCAGCAGCTGATAGCTAATTTGGTTAATTCCAGCTTACGTACGTCATGAGTAATGTTGCTATGAACACTGACACGTAGGCTTCATGTGGACGTGTGTCTTATTGAACAGATATTCTTCAAAGTGATTGCTTTGTTTAATATTTCCACTAGCAATATATGACAATGCCTCTGCATTCATATCCTGCAGTTTCCATCCCTAATTACTCTTCTCCCCCCAAAAATTCTTGTTGATTAATTACTGATATTAAAAATATACTGGTCAGACTCTATTTGCTTTCTGTGTTTCAGTCTCACAAGAGAAAGAAAGAATGCTTGGTCTCCTTCTCCTCCCCACAGTACTCCCCAAGAGCCACTGAGTGCTTACTATTCTTCCACTTTATTCTCTACTACCACTTAGCTTTTTTAAATAATAAAGTTAGTAATTTTTTATATCCATCTCCATATGCCTGCTTCCGACTTGATTCTGAACCAAAGATAGAAGACTTTCCAACACTGTCATGATCCACAGCCTTTAGGTCATTATGTTAATAGGACTGGTGTGAAAAAAACAGATTACTGCCCAAGAAAACAAAACCTCTGTTGTGAATGTCTTGGCATGTGACATCTTGGGGGAAGCAAATATCTAAACAAACAAGCAAGCATAAACGAAGGGCCAGGGAACACAGAAAAAATGTTGTTCGAGGATTGAGAACCTACATCTCAATGTTTTGGGGATTCCCAAACACAAAATTACCAAGCCTATGTATAAAACTCATTGTTTTGTAGGGTGAAAAAAATGCTCCTTGTTCTAGTTTACTTGACTTTAACTCTGGAGAAGGGACAGAACAACAGTAAAGTGACTACCTACTAAGTAAAGCAGGTGACTGAAAGTATAATGCTGGAACTTATCAAATTTTGACAGTGCTATTAATTGTCATTCTTTCTAAAACATGCAAATTATTTTGAGTTACACAAAAAATTCTAATATCATACATACTGATAGAGCTCAGGAATGTGCATTTAAAGACAATTCATTCAAATAGTCCATATTTTGATAATGAGTCAATAAACTTACAAACCATTAGCAATTGATATACCAAGTATATTTGTTGCTGTACTTTTTATTAAATGATCAATGCGTCCAATTAGGGGCATTTTATAAGGCACAAGTAGCATAAATGTGTATCAAATACTCATTTTTCCAAAGATAGTGAAATTGGACAAAGTCTCAATATTTTATAAAAATTATTTTCTAACTGGTGTACTAAAAGCACTGGGTGGGCCATTATCTTCAGACAGTATTATCTATCAGAAGATTTAACATTTTGGTCACTACTCACTTGTTAGTCCAAATTTGTCCAGCCAAGGAGGTGGACAGAGTTCCAAAGCCTGTCTACCTATATGCAAAACATCTCCTGAAAATTCTACTTACTTGATGGATTGTGTAAATCTCTGTATAAATACCTGTAGTGACAAAGTGGTACATAAATTTAATGTGTTATAGCTGGGCATGGTGGCACACGCCTTTAATCCCAGCACTCGGGAGGCTGAGGTAGGAGGAGCGTTGTGAGTTCGAGACTGGATTGGGCTACAACGTGAGCACAAGGCCAGCCTGAGCTACATAGTGCAACCCTGCCTCAAAAAACCAGGACTGGGAGTCTGACTCAGCAGCTTAAGCGCCTGTCTGGCAGGTGCGAGGCTGTGAGTGTGATCCCTGGTGTCCCCCCCCAAATTTAATGTGTTGCAAAGATCAATTCACCATATTAACAAATAATTTAACTTAAAGTTAAAAGATAAATTTTACGTGACTATGGAAATCAATAAAAAGAAAATAGAGAATTTGTCTAATACTTATGAAATACAACTCTGTTTTTTGACCTTTCTGTTTCAACTATAATATTTTTTGAGCATTTCCAGAGTTTGAGTTACTCAAAAACGACTTTCAGAAATTTTCAATAGTTTAATGTACCATCAAGTATTATACATATCTGTTATAGTTAGGCAATGAGTAATTGAGTAAAATGAATCAGATATCCATTTGTATAAGTATTCAGATATTTCAATTCCTCAGAGCACATTTAGTGTTACCATACTATAAACTAATTAATCAAATATATATACATAATTTCATTGACATATACCTTTATGTCTCCCTTCACTAGACAATGAAATTTTTTCAAACACAGCTACCAAATCTATGAGCAGTCTTGAGTGCCCTGCAGTTTCTATCACAACTATATCTCTTTTTTTGTGTGTGTGGTACTGGGGAATCAAACTCACAACCTCATGCCTGCCAGGCAGGCACTAACACCACTGAGCTAAACCTCCGGCCCAACAATGGAATTCTTGAAAATGGAGATTCTATACTTTTTTCTTTTTTCCCCCCTCTAGAACCAAGTGTAACACTGTAGTTAAGCACCTAATCTTCAGACTTGGGAAGCCCTGATTCCAAATTCTGACTCTAACACTTATTAGTTATGCTATAAGGCGTATTGTTTAATGTTTCCGAGCTGCACATTCTTCTCTTCAAAATAAAGACCATAATGTTGGTTCACCCCAGGACAAAAACCCTAAATGAAATAAAATGCAGAAAATAGCACCCTGCACATTGAAAGTTTCCATGTGCTGCTGCAATAGCACTTGCTATTGAAATATAACTATAGAAATAGCTACATTTTCTACTATATAACTGACATAGAATATGCACACAATATAAAATTGCTGAATAAGTTGGAATATGAATATGATATATACAGTTGGTTTATGTTGAGATCATGGCCAACATAAGTATCGTAAGTATAACATTTAAATATATTATATTTGAATAGTCTTTTAATATTTTATGATCTATTTTATTTGAAAATGAAATATGATTATAAGATGCAGCAAAGTAGTGAGTTGGGACCCCAACCACCCTGAGCCTGTGACCAGCCGCTCACTGGTGCCATAGGTAATAATAAAAGCAGGATGTGGACAGTGCATGTACTGTTAATGTTACTCAGGTATGCTTTGACTCCAGATCTGAGTGTGAATTCCTCATGAACTTGGCCAAATAGCTCATGAAAATGAAGAATTCTTTCACAAAGACTTGACAGGGTCGGGGATATAGCTCCTTGGTGACACAGCGCCTGCCTGGCAAGTGCAAGGTCTTGAGTTTTATCCCCAGTACCCCCCCAAAAACATTACTCATGTGCATAAAGATTTGACAAACCAAAGTGAGCCTGACTGTGGGTATTCACCTTTCCACCTCCCTGCATGATGGGGAGTGAAGCATTCGTGGTTTATATATAATTTTAAAACCCAAAAGCAATTCAAAGAGTGTAAGTGAATTCAAAAGAGAAGAAAAAGCCAAGAAGAGTCACTAAATGCTTTATTCGTCAAGTTAAAAACTCCAGATCTTGGGCCAGGGATATAGCTCAGCAGCATAAGTGCCTGCCTGGCAAGTGCAAGGTTGTGAGTTTGATCACCAGTACAAAAAAAAAAAAAAAACCCTCCAAATCTTAATACTGCACTTGAATAGTTTACATTTTTGAAGAAGCTGTCTTGGGCCACCCCTTCATGTTACAGCACCAAGAAAAAAATCCATGAATTGTAGTTTCTAACAGGAAGATTTTCATTTAAATTGGTGGAAGTTTACCAATAAGTAAGAAAAATGTATTTCAAGGCTTTATGAAATAACAAAAGAACACAAGAAAGGAATTTCAAATTGTTTTGTAGGAAAACTAAATAAATAATAAAGATATGAATCACAGTCTTTTGCTTTTAACTGATTTTAATTCTACTTTTGAAAGAATTGATATTCCTCAAAAATAATCCCTATTCATTTAATATTTAGTATAATTAATGATGAAAGAAATGTTCTCTTTTCAAAAAAATTTTAAAATTAATGTAAACTTGGAAATTCTGAATTAAAATGACTATCATTATCTATTTTATATCTTTCCACTTCCTATCAAAAATGCTTTTAAAAGGGAAGAACTCCACTAAGGAAAAAAAGAATATGAAACAATGGATTGTCAGATCCTGGAAGAATTTTATCTATGACACATGAAGGAAGCTACAAGAAAGTCAAATCCATGGCCTATGCACAATTAGACTTTGAAGCAAATAGACAAGTGTAGGGAGAAACGAGGAAAAGATTCACAACTTTGTACTTCACGTCTCTGTCAAATATCAAGGCCAGACACCAGGAAAATGAGTCAGCCCCTCCCTTACTGTAGTGAAAGACATTTTCTTAGATTGCCAGGACCTGGACAGAGCTTCCTCATCTGAAGAAGAGAAACACTTAAATCTGGATTAAGAGATGAAGGGTGGGAGGATGGAGAGAGGGAGAAGTTGAGGAAAAGGAATTCAGATGTGTAATGTCCAAGTACTGACTCCATGTTTTGTACTAAAAACATGTATTAATGAAAACAAAACCAAAAAAAAAAAAGAGAGAGAGAAAAAAATACAACCTTCATAAAAAGCAAAGAGAAAAACATTTTTAAAATGTAGTGAGCAATGGCTGTGTCTTTGGAAAAACAATTACAGTTGATCTTTGCCACACATTACAAGCTCAAAAAATTATGTTTTATAAAACTCAAATAATAGAGTATAGAACATAAAAATAATCTTAATCCAGAAATGAATTTTAAAACTTAAAAAGGACTTTTCAAAGAAAAAATGAAATTATTTGTAAATATGCTGTATAAGGATAATAACTTCGATGTGTATTAAAGCTGATGTAAATTGACAAGAAAAATGTTAACAACCTCTAATAACTAAGATATACAGGAAGCCAAATAAAGATGCATGCACACAGGGAAGCTTAATAGTTAAAGAACACATGAATAAATACTTGAACTCTCTGATAATTTAAAATGGCAATGAAATGTCACACTTCGCTCGTCAGTGCTGGAAAGGAAGCCAGGAGTTGGGCACTGTATTTTCATATACTGCTAAGATCCTAAATAACCACACACACTTGATTAAATAATTGTATTTCAAGAACTCTATTATAAACATGGAACCTAAAATCCAAGCAAAGTATTTCCATAAAGGTTCATTATACAAGTAAAAATCCTAAAACAATCTAACTGTCCAACATTCATAAACAGCAAGTTAAGTTATTTAGCACATATAATGACACTAATTATCAATGAAAACCATGTTTGTGGAGTACTATAATAACATAGGAAAATTCTTCTGGAACATTAATTGAAAGAAGTAATAATCCTAAATATACAGTTTATCTATATGTAAAAATATAAACATTTAGAGAAGAATTATCAGCAATATCCTGTAATAGTAGATTGATTTATTCCTAAAGGAGTTCATTTATTACTGTGTTCCAAACATTACAATGGCGAAGAATTAATTTCATTGATGTATTTACTTATTTGTTATTTGTTTTTTGGAATGGAAATATTCACAAGCTGTGTCATTCAAAAAGGTGAAAATCTCCCTGCCAAACCTTGACCTTAGGGTAATCAGATGTAACCAGTGTTTTTAGCTTCTTATATATCCTTTCAAAGATACTGTGTATATAACACATAACCTTTAAAAAAAAAGTATGGTAGTTTACTATACAGACTGTTCTGATGTGTTCATACCACATACTTTTATTGACCTAATTATATTTTGGTAGTCACTTTCTGAAATTGTACTCTGCGATTCTTCTTCGAACACTGAGTGTCATTATAGATAACTTCTATAGAGAAATTTCTCAGTATGATATTCACATTTATTCATAATATCTGGAGGATAAACACAGGAATAAAATAATTTGATCACAGTGTGCATGAATTGCTAATTTTAAGAATTATTAACAATTTTTCATAGAAATCACACCAATCTATGCACCTAGTATTAATGTATAATTTTTTACAGTAGACAATGTTTTCTGTAAATCTCTTATTTTTAATAAAATTCTATTTAATTTGCATTTTGTTATTACAATAATTTAAAAGTTTTAATAGACGGACTTTGCTATCACTCCCTAAATGATCTGTCCCACAAAGATCATCTTGGCTTTAAATTATAAAGCTTTCCCCTGTACTTTCTATTATCCTGCTCTTTAATTTTAGATGAATCTACTGCTCACACACTCCACATAAATGTTCATGGCTTACTCCCTTTTAAGCTTAATGTTCCTACTGAATTACCTCTTCAAATATAAGTTCTGAAAATAACATTTTAGAAGAGAGTAGGGTTGCTTACAGTCCTACTCCTCACTTTTGACAGCTTCCTGTTTTGTGTTCAAGATCTAAGTAGATAAAACCTAAAACTATACCCTTTCCTCCAATAGAATGGTGACAGACCCAGGAAATAGTCCTCCTTTACTTCCTTTACTTTTAAATGTTTGCTTATTATAATTAAACACAGTTCTGAAGATTGGCCATAACTCAGTTACTGACACTAGACTGGGCTGGGTTATTATGAGAACTGGTCCCCAAGTTGGGTTGGGAGCCACACAACTGAATCACAAGGTCAGTAGCTACCTACTTCTTATAGGCCTGCTCTCTTGGATAGACCTCAGAAGTGGAGATACCATTTCATTGATTCCTATAAACCATGAATGACTTTCCTGCTACTATATTACCACCTAAGCAATAGAATGTGATGATGTTTTCAAGATAGCTCCCTTTTCTTCAACAGAAATGCCAAATTAGAATAGCTCCATGTGTTTGTTTTCTAGTATTCCCTGAAATCTAGTGGCATGTGATGCCAGGGCCACCCCTGATCTACATCCTGAATTTAAAGATAAACCATGAACAGAAAGAATCTTAATTTGTGCATAATGAACCCAAGAGAAGATCCTAAATTAAAACCAAAAATCATTCTAATTTCATTTTAAAGGTCAAGAAATGTAGCATGACATTATGTTAGAGCAGTGTATTTGTAGAAAGAGCTGTTTTCTTTGATCAACCTTCTTAAAAGAGAACTGTGCCACAGAAAAACAAGAGGTACAAGTGAAAGGTTTTTAACCAAAAGATTTTGGTTTTGTTTTCCAAAAGTACACCATCATTGTATTGGTACACTTTCCTGTTGCCTGTACAGATACCTGACACCCACAATTTAAAGGAGAATAAGTTGATTTATTTCACAGTTTCAGAGGTTTCAATCCAAGGTCACTCGGTTCCAAAGGGGAACATCAAGGTGGAAAGGTGTGGCAGAGTAAAGATGCTTAGTTCACAGCAGCTGAGGGACAGGACAGGGAACAGTGCCAGAGAGGAAGAGAAGAGGGGCCATACCAGAGTCCCCAAGGTGACGTCTCCATGACCTCCACGGACACCCCCAGGAGCATGCTTTACTAGTCCATCAGGATGACAATTGAGTCTAATGGTCATAGTCGTATAGCACTCAGTTTTCTGCAATCAAATCTAACTTTCACCCTGGTTGCTTCTTTTGTTTTTCAAATCACAACACTAAAGGCAACCAAAAAAGTATAATCCTCCGTGGTATGACCTTACTAATTCCCAAATTCAAGGAAAAAAAAAACTCACAAGGCTTTCATATCTTGGGGCAATGTCCCAAAATCCTACCAGTTCATTACACTTCGCCTTACATGTTCCCCCAAATGAAAGGAAGCTCAGATCTGACGGGACCTTTGGAAACACCTTGCAGCTCATTATCAATTTCTTAGTATCTACTTCTGCTTCTGCATCTGATCTCAGGTCACTGCATCCTTGCTTGGGTATGTTGTAATCAACCTGCTCCTATCATTCAGACATTCCATCCATCATTCCACTCACCCTTAATCCATTACCTTTGCAAGCTTCAAGTTAACAGAAAGCTCTGTATCCCTACTAGGATGTTTCAATTGAGATGGAAGGAAACTTACAAATGATATAGACTGAAAACCATCCTCCAAAGACTAAAGAAATAGCAAGCATCATTTTGTAGCCATGTTTTCTTAGTGCCTAGACAGGAACAGTTGAGGCATATCTATGCTGGATCTGGGATCTGTGCATCATAACATGTCCCTGCCCAATAAAAACCTTTTCCTCATTTTAACTCTCAATGAACTGGCCCAAAGCCCAAAATATTTTCTACTTTATTTTTTGGTGTGTAATGTGTTACAGTCACACTTCAGAGTAGAACTGAGCTGGCCACAGCTGTTATCACCAGTTTTCTTTCAAAAATAATTTAAAATAGTGATTCAGAAAGTTGTTATGAGAATTCAAAATAAGAAGCAATAAAAGAATCATCTACCAACTGAAGATTACTGTCAATTTTTTTTTTTTTTTTTTTTTTTTTGCCAGAACCAGGGATTGAACTCACAACCTTGCACCTGCAAAGCAGGCATTTAAACCACTGAGCCAAACTCCCGGCCCTATTTTTTTTGAGGCAGGATTGCACTATGTAGTTCAGGTCGGCCTTGCTCACATTATAGCACAAGCCAGCCTCAAACTCACAACACTCCACCTACCTTAACCTCCTGAGTGCTGGGATTAAAGGCATGCGCTATCATGCCCAGTTTACTCTCAAATTCTTAAATCCAGACATAATCTCTCTTCCCAGTCTCAGGCATGATTATTTGGTTAGCGACTGCCCATTTCTACATCCACATGGAAACATTACCATCAGTGCAGCAGTACCTGTCAATCACAGTATTACTCTGTTAATTAACAATCGCCACACTTCTGAGACAGGTAGGATCATGATGTCCATTTCACAGATGCAGCACAGTCATTGTGGGCAAACAAATTCAGAACCAACCTGTCTCAGTGCGTAGAATCAACAACTATGTAATTCCATGAGCCAAAACTTGTCACTCCCCATATTCAGTGACTCTTCCTTAATATTTTTACCCATATTTTGTACCCTTAAACATACTGGCTAATCCAGGTCCTCTTAACTTCTTATCTAAATTATTAAATTATTATAATTATCTTTCCCTCCCTCTCTCTCTGTTATTTTTATTTGTTGTTGTTTTTGAGACATGGTTTTGCTATGTAGTTCAGGCTGTCCTTGCATTCACTACATAGCCCAGGATGGCCTCAAGCTCGTAGTGATACTCCTGCTTCAGCTTCCTAAGTAGTAGGATTGCAGATGTGGGCCACCACATCCAGCTTATAGTTCTCTATCTCTCTCTCTCCAGAAACCACTACTTTTAATCTATAGCAATTGTTTTAAATTTTTAACCTAGCCAACTTCCACTGAACAAAAAAGAAAATTTCCTTATTGAGAAAGTAAGTTTTAAAACTATCTTCCACAAGACTAAAATAGAAGCTGCTCATTAAGGCCCTTAGGCTCTCCTTATCTGATAAACCCGGTCCAGGTTTCATGCTCTCTTCCACAGCTCTCCTTCAAGTCCTTCATTCTGCATACGGAATTGTCCACACCTCTCCAAATGCCACACTTCATTTTGTCTCCATGTTTTGGACAGTACTGCTGCTCTGCCTAGAATACCTTTATTCATCTTCCCAATTCTTTTCAAGAGGCCACCATCCGTGGGTACCTCATGGGTGTGGGTAGCAGGGACCACAGGGTAAGTCTGCACCCCAAGCTGGGGCACATTTTGTGCAGCATTATTGACCAAATAGAAAATCAGAACAATTTACTCCATTTTAACACCACAAAGATTTGAGTACATCAAAATAGAATGCTACAGTTGTAGTTTATCATGCTCTTAAAATTTTATCTTATTTTTTACTGAATGCACCCTGCAACATTTGTAATATTCTGTGAAGAATTCTTTTAAAAATCTAATTATGAATATGACTATTACTATTTCCTTTGTTCACATCAATTAACCTATCATAAGTTATTATGGGCCATAATAAATTCTGGTGATAATTTATGGTTCTTTTAGACTGTACTTGCTGTTCAGCCGAGGTTTCCTATGTGCGTCTGGCCCCATGACTGCTTGCATGAGGGTTATACTGAACGTTTCCCTAGGTGTCCGCACCCTGCAGCACTCTGTGCAGTTCCTGCCAGGTATGGATGCCGTGCTGACCCGCAAGATGACCTGCAGTGGAGACAGCACTTGTACGCTACTCTCGTTTCCCATACACATATTGTTCTAGCTGCAGGATGTTGCAGAAATTTCACAGTGTAGTTCAATCCCTGGTAGACAAAAAAGAAAGAAAGGAAGAAAGAAAGAAAGAAAGAAAGAAAGAAAGAAAGAAAGAAAGAAAGAAAGAAAGAAAGAAAGAAAAAAGAAAGAAAGAAAAGAAATTTCACAATATAATTATGCTAAGCTAATAATTAGAACATGGCTTATTCTTGTCTAGTTGATGTTTCTGAAAATGATATGTGAAAATTTAAAGCAAGTAAGGTAATACAGAAAAGAAACAATTATTTTTATTTTTATTTTGCTACTGTCTGGATTCATTTAATTCTGCATGTTATTTTTATGGGTAATTTTTTTCAAATTTCCAGTAATATTCATTAAAAATGAATAAAGATGATTTTTCCAAAGAAAAAGGCATGAAAAGAATATTCTAGATTATTGCTGTTTTCTACGTAATGAATAAATTGCAAAAATTATTTTGATTTATCTTTATAGGTCCTTTTAATTTTCTACTTTAAGGAACATTGACAATTATTGTATTTTTATTTAATAAATAATTATAAAAATTACCTATGTTATTCTCAATATGTCATTTTCATTTTCTATTGAAGTACTTTAACATATTCAGGTATGTTGGGGGCCCACCCAGCGGCTACCCCTGCTACCACTACTAATCTTGTGGAGTTATTCTGCTCTTTGAAGCTTTCCTGACTCATGTGGCAGAAATGAATCCACTGCATTTGGCTCGGTTTACACTGATTTCAATTACATACTTGCAACATTTCCAACTAACTTTTAAATTTGTCTTCTCACACTAGACTCTAACCTCTGTACTTCAAAATCTGTAATAAATTTTTATCTGTATGCTCACTGGCTGTATGTTACCTGATGCTGAGCGACTGCCAATAAAATATAAATAAATAAATAAAAATGGGCACTTTATTCTGGGTCTAAAGTTTAGCTCTCATTTTAGTTAAGAAATTTATAGTGTTTAATAGAAATCTACGGTGACTAGAGTTCAAAATAGCCTATTACATAATTTATGAATGACTATGGGAGACGAGTTCAAAGGCTCCAGACTGCAGAAATTCCAAGGAGATTGAAATTCTAATTACCCTAACTTGATCAGTATGCACTACATATATGTGTTCACATACCACACTTTAACCGATAAGTATGTGTAAGTGTTTTACATTAATCAACAACTTAAAGTAAAAGAAATGCCGGCTGACCTACAACGGGAGACAATCTTCGGTAAGTTGTGAGTTCCGTGAAAGCCATAAACAAATGCACGAAGCTGGAAAGACGAAAACCCTGCTTTGGAGCCTGCATTTGAAAAGGGAAACAAGCACAGAACCAGAGCCGGTCTTCAACGCGGGGGTCAAACTCCTAGGGCATAGATGCCACCCATAGCAGGGGTATCGCCGATAACAGGAGATACTGATGCAGAACTTGGAGACTCCAAGGCCAATTTTGGGGAGCTGAAGAGAATCTCCATGGAGAGCTTACATTTCCGTAGTTAGTTTTCCTGAGCAAAGCTGTTCACTGCCGGTTTAGATTCATATAAGCAGATGTTTCAGGATAGGAAATCTCAGAATAGTCCTTCCTCCCCAGAGATGGTCCAGGTTACTAAAAGTAAGGTACTCTCATTGCCTTCCCAGAGTGAATTTGCTTACGTTCACAGTGATTTCTCTGTCTCTGGAGAAGTGAATGAACAGGTCACCAGAAACTCTGTATAAAATAAAGGTTATTTTGCATTTTTTTAAAAATTTCTGGGTTCTTCTGTAATACACTTCATATCCATGTACCATCTGACTCTCACCAAATAAACCCAGGTAGAACAGGACTCAGGAAAGCAATATATAATAGTACTCTGACGCTGTTGTACTGAGTAGATAAATAACCATATCCTTTTCTTCTAGCTCGAAGATCTGATGAGGTCTGTCATTATTTAGCCCTATTTAACATACATAAGTATTTCAGTATATGTAAATCATTATACATTGCAATCACCTAGCTTCTAAGTAGGTTCAGTGTCAGAACCTTCACATTCTCACAAAACCCCAACCTGTACTTTAAAGTCTGTTTATCCAGCAAGTGGTCTTGCCCAATCTAGAGAAAGGATTGAGGGCAGAACTACTGAATTAACAAGTGGACATTGCTCTACTTTACTTCCTTCCTTTAATACTTGATGGCCTAAGTTCAGTTTCTTAAAATTAAAGAAAGGCAACTTCAAGGTAGCTTGTTAGATAAAGGAAATGTATATTGTTTGAACAGTTAAAAATTTTTCAGTGTCAGGAGCTCTTCCTGATGAAGGAAAAAGAAAAAAACAAACTAAATAATTATGCTTTTACCTTGAAATTGCTAAATTTTTTAAGTTCATCTACTTACAATTCTGAAGTTTATTCAATTTATTTTCATTTAATGCATGAAGTTGTAAAAATCCATTGCATGGGGACAGTAATAGTATCTTGGCACATTCACTTGAAGAGGTAAGACATTTCCAACTAGGGATAGCTGAAAGAAACAAGCAAAAACATTTACTTTTTTTAATGTAAAGAATACCAATTTATATGTGGAAGATACACACAAAAAAGGGAAGAGTTAAGCAAGAACAGCAATAATTCAGATTTTGCTAATATTTGGGGATTTTACAGCAGGCAAAGCTTTCTTTTATAGGGAGATTTTCTTATAAAAAATTGAAAATATTTTAATGCCATGTCTTTCCATGTTCCCTGCCTCCTCTAGGCACAGACTATGATCTAATTATTGATTTCACATTAAAATATAATACTTGTTTAAATTAATCTAGTGTGGCATAATTTTAATAAAGAGTATAAACTTACTTATTTGGTTGAGGTAAATTAATTGCATCAAGCTTACTTGGTATATTTTGAAAATAAAAGTACACCAGGGTCACTGCTTAATAGTCTGAACTTAAGATCATGAAATTCTAGATTTTTAAATATCTAAAAAACTACAGAAAGAATATGACTGCACATTGCTACCAACACAGAACAGTTTTAAAATTGAGTTTCACTTAAAATAATTAGTTTCAGTTGATTAATGCAGAACCAGGTTGGAAGACACCTTCCACGAATCTATTTTCTTTGATATGTATGCAGCTTAATGCACTGCAGGGTATGATATTGTTAAAATTCTTCAGCTTTAATTATAGTTACTTTCATTTCATCTAATGAAAACCCCAAATGGATATTATGACAAAATTTGACTTCCCAACATAGAGCATTGTGCAGCACTGAAGTTTCAGCTTTTGATCTGAAATCCAACTTTTTCCTCCTTGTCTTCTACATAGTAAAATTATTTAAGGTGTATGATGCAAACTACAGTTAAGTGATAGACTTTAAATTTGATTGTCAAAAATGTAACAAACTAAAACAAAAAACAGCAGTGCTGCTCTCACAGCTTAAAAGACTGTGACACCGTCTCTTCTGTCCTTTCAGACACCTCACAGATAAGTAATGAGACTCTACCTAAGGACAGATCACATGGTGAACTGGACAGTCCTCTCCGAAATTCCTCCTGCTTCACTTTAATTACAGCTGGTGAGTGTCATAGGACAGGAAATACAAATAAGTCTAGAATGGACAGAGTATTGGGTAAACTTCAGTGTGATTTTAAGACCATCATTTGAAGAAAACACTAGAAAAATAGTCATTTGGATGATGTAAAATTAGACTTAGTAAGACACTCAGGAATATACCGTAGGTAATAATGCCACACCATTAGATGAATTGATGAGATAGCCTAATGGGTATTTTCTTCATCAGCTTTTTAAATTATGCACAACTGTGTGTCAGGCTGCTATAAAATTTGTACGATTAAAAACTAATTCTGCCCTTTGTTATGCATATTTCCTTTAATTTTGGTGTATGTTGCTCATTTGAATATGTTGTCCTTTTCAAAATTTGGATGTATGTGTGCACGTTCAGTAGCAAAGGCCTCGTCACTTTTCTTGTCTCCTTACTTTGTTCTCATCGCATTTTTTTTCTATATAAGCCTCATTCACATAAGTATCTTATAAGCAAGAATCTAAATCCACGATCACTTTCCTTCTGGGATTTCTAAACCTAGCAAATGTACCTGGTAACAGTCTTTGGCTAATGACTCCAATATTATTGGCATCTTTGCTTCTCCTCTTTATTGGTCCATATAAATTTCTTTGATGATATGTAATAAGACAGTGTTCCTAATTCTAACTCTATATCTTATAGGTTAGCTCTTGGCTATATTGAACACTAAAAAGAAAACCTGAATAACAAGTTGTCTGTGAAAAACAGTTGGATTTCTTCTTTTCCTATACATAATCCCTTTTATTTCTTTCTTTTGGCTGGTAGATCTGGCTAAAGTTTCAAGTATTATATTGGATAAGGGTGGTGAGTGTGGAAAACCTTGTCTTGTTCCTGAGTTTGGGGGAAAAGCTTTTAGTTTTTCCCCATTTAGTATGATGTTGGCAGTGGCTTTGTTGAGATGACTTTTATCAGAATGAGATAATGTCTTTCTATGCCTATTATCTTTAGGGTTTTTTTTTTTTTTTTGGTCATAAATGGATGTTGAATTTTATCAAAGGCTTTTCTCCATCAATTGAGATGATCACATGGCTTTTGATCTTGCTTCTGTTTCTGTGATGTATTACATGTAGTCATTTATTTATATTGAAATGTCTTTTGAGTGCCTGGGATAAAGCCAGCTTAGTCATAAAGTATGATCTTTCTAAATAAACTGTTGCATTCTCTTTACCAGAATCTTACTGAGGATTTTCACATATCAGTGCATTAAACAAGCTGGCCTGTAGTCTTCTTTTCTGGTTACATCTTTGTCTGGTTTTGGAATTAAGGTATTACTAGTTTCTAGGAATTAGTGTGGTAGTACTTCTTTTTTGATTTCATTGAAGAGTGCAAGGAGCAATGGCATTGGATTTTCCTTCTGTTCTTGCAGAATGCAGAGTGAATCCATTGAGTCCTGGTAGGGTTTCTGCCTCAGTTTCACTGCTTGTGATTGAACTTTTAGTATTTTCTATCTTATTGAATCAGTTTTATGAATTCATCTGCACCTAGAAATCTATCCACTTCTTTTAGCTTTTCCAATTCTTTTGGGCTACCGGTTTTCAAAGTAATTATTTATAATTTTCTACACTTCATGAGTGTCCATTGTGATTTCATCTTTTTTCTTTTTAAGCCCATGCTATGAGGATTTTTTTCTTGTTTTAGTAAGTTTAGCTAAAGGTTTATCTATGTCGTTTACCCTTTCAAAGAACTACTTCTTCAGTTCATTAACTCTTTATATTTTTATCTCAGCTTCATTAATTTCTACTTTGATCTTTATAATTTTTTTCTTTGCACTAGTTTAGCATTTGCATTGTCTTTGTTTTTCTAAGGTTTTGAGGTACATCATTTGTTTACTTATTTGGAATCACTCAGCTTTTCTGTTGTGGGCATTCATAGATAGAAACTTACCTCTTAGGAAATAAATATATTGCACTAGTTTTCTTAACGCAATGTAGCAAAGCGTACTATTTAAGAGATACTTACAATTATTTTTCCAGCAAAAAGGTAGGAGCATGTTCACTTCCAAATATGACCAACCTAATGGTTGTAACCTCATGGGAAAGAACTAGCTGGCAGCAGTATTATTACCTGTGCATATTATGGTCAAGTAATTTTAAAGTTGTACTGTATATTGAAAGGAATTTTGGAAATCACTGCATTTTAAAATGTAGATTTCTTCCCCCCCCTCCCTCTCTGTTTCTTTCTTTCCAGTTTCCATGACATTGAATAACACTAATTTCTTCCTGTTCCTTTCCAACTCCTGAGGAAATAAATTAGGTCAGATGAAGTGGCACCACACGTGTTTGTGAAGCTGAAACAGGAGAATCTCAAATTGCAGGCCAGTCTGCAATATTAGGAGATTCCATCTCAAAATCCATGAAGGGGGAAAAAAAATCAAATGCTCCATTCTCCAACCTGCATATTACAATTATGTATGTCATAATTTCTATATAATGACATATGAATGGAAAATAATTTTATCAGTTTACTTAGTATCCTGTTTGAAATTTTGCAAATAAAGGATTCCATCACTGAGTCAGTGAATTTCACTGAATTCACTGGTTTTTAGATGAGTCTCTATAGCTTTCTCTTACATTTGGATGCTACTAGGAAAAAATGAAGAGACCTGTGTTACTCAATAGCATGAAAATTGTTTCAAAGTTATGGGTTTTCATACTTTGAATTGCAATTATTTATAAAGTCTCCTCCAACACATTAATGTACTTTTAAAATCATCTGGCTTTTAGTGTATAGGAAATAATGCTGCCAGGGTCTAGTTTCTTTTCTTTCTTTTGACTCACAATGAAATTGCAGCTATTAAATTGAACATATTTGGAACATTAGCAAATCTGTAGTAATGTAGATTATACCAGTGAGACAAAGACATGAGATAAAATGAAAACCAAATGCAGTATTTATTTTATGTACAATATTAACTGTTTTTCTCTAATACAGACTATTCCTAGCATACAGAATAAATAGCAATGACATTTCTTTCTTTTAAAGACAAATAATAAAATATTCTTGGCCTCTGTTAAAATTTTAAGTATGGGAAATATTCTTCTACAAATGATTCATAAATGTTTTAAATATCTGTGCAATATCAAATTTAAAGAGAGCCATGTTTCTTGATCAAATTTATGAATTGTAAGAATCATCAATCACCCTCAGAAAGAAAAGTGTGGTTTTTTTGTGGACTCATAAAAAAAATCATTGAGACTTTTAATGATGGTCAAGATTTTTTTAATAATGATTATAAAAAATTCCCTTTTTATGATGTTTGAAATAGCTCTAGCTATCTTATTTTTTTCTTTTTCAGGTTTCTTTTCTTTCTTCTTTTTTTTTTTTTTTTTTTTTTGGCCAGCTAAAATGAAGAAAATATTGGCTGTAAGCTAGAAAAGTAGTTCCATTACACATTATTTAAAGGGTGGTAGCTTGAAATTATTTTAAAAAGAAATTGATTTTCACTTGCTTCTACCATACAATAGCGGAGGCAAACTTTGGCAAGAGATTTTGCACACTACATTATCATAGCACTGCAGACATGGAACTATTCACTGACTCATTTATCTTAACATGGCACTGATATTATTTTCTCTGGGAAAAACCCTATAAAAAGATGCAAGAAATCCTTTTTATATTGAGTTAGTAATAGTGAATATATAAATTTATTACATAATCCAACTTAATGAAGCATGTGACAATTGATAGGTGACTTTCAAAAAGAAAGCAACAGGGTTGAACTTATCTAATTGTTTTATGAAAAATTTCCAATATCTTCAAGCTACTTGTTCTCACTTGTTGAGATTAATTTTAAGCATGCATTTTCCTTGTATCAACATTATTTTTACTTTGTGATGTCATAAGATTTTTATCATGTGATAATGAAAGTATTCAGTGTGCGTGCACTAAAAAATTCCAAATTCTATGCTTGATGCTGTAACATAGTAACTGACAAAGATGTCTAGAAAGTATCATTTTAAGCCGGGCGTGGTGGCACACGCCTTTAATCCCAGCACTCGGGAGGCTGAGGTAGGCGGAGCGTTGTGAGTTCGAGGCGGGCTTGGGCTACAACGCGAGTGCAAGGCCGGCCTGAGCTACATAGTGCGACCCTGCCTCAAAAAAAAACCAGGGCCGGGAGTTTGGCTCAGTGCCTTAAGCACCTGCCCTGGCAAGCGCGAGGTTGTGAGTTCAATCCCCGGTGCTGCAAAAAAAAAAAAAAAAAAAAAGAAAGTATCATTTTATTTACTGAAGTTAAAATTAACACAAATGTACTGGAATACAAAATGTATTCCATTGCATAGAGTCAACTAGGAGTCATTAAGTAAAGAACTATGATGATTCAATGACTTCAGAGAAATAATAAAGCCAAGGTTGGAATCAGTTACTATGTCTTAGTTAGTTTTCTGGTTGCTGAGGGAAAATACCTGATGCTGAAAGTTCAAAGAGGAAAGGTTTATTTAGTTCACATTTTGTGGAGGTTTCAGTCCATAATTCACAGGCTCCCAGGCTGACTGGCACATGGCAGAGGGACTGCGCTAGTTGGTGGTGAGTGCGGAGGGCTTGGTCCTCCCATGGGAGAGAGTGATTTGCCAGAAGCCATTCCTGAGTCGGGTCAGATATGCCTGGAGCTAAAACTGTTGCCGGCTTCCCTGAGCAGTTCCTAGCTTGGCATAGACCCATGGAGACTGCTTGGATGGCTGCGAGCCCGAGGAGGCTGCTCTCAGGGCAGGCCTGCTAAGGTTGTCTCCTACTCTGTCCATGAACAGTTGCTGGCTTGTGGGGATATAGTGCCACGATTTGGGTTTTTGTCTCCATAGGCTGTTTACCAGTGAATCCAGAGAGAACCCCAGAAGTGGTCTCTTTTTTGTTTATTTTTGTTTTTGTTTTGTTTTGTTTTTTAGTGTGAGTGTGGTTTCTGCCCTCCTTTTGGGTCTGGTCTTATTCTGTTCTCTTTTCTGTCTCTTTTGGCTTTCTTTTCCCTCAGTCTTCTGCAGTGGTTTCCCTGAGTTGGTGGACCCATCTTTGTTCTCCAACCTACTTGCAGTCTCTTTTCCCTTTTCCCACTTTTCTGCTTTTTCTTATATTCAGTTTGGGTCCTCACCCTTGGGGACAGAATTGACTTATTGTGAACCTAAGTATTGTATATGATCGTTTTGCATCCTACTGTATGGATATAAATTCAGTTTATATGCTTGGGGGTTGTAAATCAGGAGTTGGATCAGTTTACTGTTTTGTTGGTTGTGTTTGGTGCTGTGGGTACCACTGAAGCCAGAATTAACTCAGTTGAACTGGATAGCTATTGGCCTTGCTTGTCCAGAACTGGGATTGACTGGGGGTCACAGAGAAGGCTGGGGTGAGGTGTCAAGGAACTAGGGACAGGGCTAGGCAAGCAGTGGTTTCTCATCTCTGACAAACTGATGAGGCAGGATTTTCCAATAGACTCGGAGCCCAGAAACCAGTTACACCTGGAAGATATCTCCAGGAAGTGCTCATCACCTGGAAGTCCTTAATACCACCATTAAAGTAACCGACTGCAGGCAACTAACAAGTATCACTTCAGGAATTAAACTAAAAAAATTAAAGAAATGAGAAGACACTTAAACAGGTCACAACCCCAGATACCCAGTTCCCCAAAAGCAAACTCAGTGGGTAATGAGGCTGGAAAATCTGAAAGCCCCCTACAAGGTTTCCTAGAAATAGTAACAAAGCAGTTGAATGAGCCTTTGGATAAAATGAAATCAGAAATAATCTCTCAAATAACCCCAGAGATTACCAAAATATATACAATGCTTAGTGATGTTAGGGAAGATGCAGACAAAAAAATAAACAAGCTTAGGCAAATTATGGAAGGACAACATAGGAAGCAAATGGATTCCATAAAGCAGATTCAAGTAGATATCCAGGAGAATAGAAACGCTATTAAAAGTATTCAAAGCAGATTAAGCCAATGTGAGGACAGGATCTCAGATATTGAAGACAGACTTGCAGTTAGTGACAAGGAAAAGAAAGATTCTTCAAAACTAGCAAGGGATCATGAGATATTAATCCAGCAGTTGCTTGATGAGACAAAGAAAAATAACTTAAGATTAATTGGAGTCAGTGAACAAGCAGGAGTCACTACAACTGACATTAAAAACATCCTTACAGACATCATGTCAGAAAACTTTCCTGGTAGAGAAAAAGAATTTGACATACAAATAAGTGAGGCATATAGAACTCCAATTAGCAATAATTAAAAAAAAATCTACTTCCAGGCATATCATAGTCAAGATTCCAGAAATTCAACACAGGAATAAAATTTTAAAAGCTGTTAGGGAAAAGAAACAAATTACCTATAAAGGAAAGCCCATCAGAATTACAGTGGACTTCTCAGCACAAACTCTCAAGTCAAGGAGAACTTGGAGTGAAGTACTTCAAGCTCTAAAAGAAAACAACTTTCAACCCAGATTGGTGTATCCCACAAAACTATCTTTCAAAATAGAGGGAGAAACAAAATACTTCCATGATAAGGAACAGTTGAGGAAATTCATGACCACTAAACCTACACTCCAAAATATTTTGAAGGACATTTTAGAAAGGTATGATAGGTACTACAGCTCCATGAACCCCAATAGAGGGAATCCACCAGGAAAAAAGAAAACAACATGATAAAGATAAGTCAATATGTATCAGTTTTAACCATCATGCTTAATGGTCTTAATTCATCAGTCAAAAGACATAGACTGGCAGAATGGATCAAGAAGCAAGATCTAACAATATGCTGTATACAAGAAACACATTTCATTCAAAAAGATACTCATAGACTGAAAGTTAAAGGGTGGAAAACAATACTCCATGCAATAGGAGTCCAGAAAAAAGCAGGGTAGCTATTCTATTTGCAGATAAAGTTAATTTTAAGCTAAGACTGATTAAGAGAGACAAAGAAGGTCATTATGTATTGGTAAGGGAACAATCTAAGAGGAAGAGATAATAATGCAACAAATACTAGTCCACACAGTTATATAAAACAATTATTAATTGACATGAAAAATCAAGTAAGCCTTAATACAACTGTGTTGGGAGACCTCAACACATTGCTGACACAAAAAGACAGGTGTGGAGTTCTGGGGATCCTCTGGGTAGAGTACCATGTCATCTGAAACAAAATCTATACATATAAAAAATTAGTTGTGACAGTCAAAGAAAAAGAATTTTGAGTAAAATGTAACTTTTTCAGGGTCACCTTCAGATTTTATTTTTTAATATGAAATGTTCATTTGAAAACAGTTGTGTTAACAATTAGTTAGATAATGTTTCATGTCTGTATTTTTTGTCTTAATTTTCAGGAAGATCCAATATGCTGATGATCGTTGCTGTTTTGTTGGTTGGGGTGAAATTGTTATGTTTTGATTTCTTGTTTTCCTTTGTTTAAAAGAAAGAAAGAAAGAAGTGTCATTTCAGTTCATTTGCCAGTTTCTTTCCTTTACTTTGGTGTTAAGTTTTATGAGTTTTTTATCTATTCTGGATATTAAACCACTGTCACAACACTAGTTGACAAATAGTGTCTCTCATTCTCTAGGCAAGGTCTTCACTCTGTTAACAGTGCTTTATAGTAAGTGGTAAAACTAAAAGTGGATATTTTAGTATATTAACTTTGTGAAAGTGACTGGTAGCAAATAAATGATAGCCTGTAAAACAGCTTCTCATTCTTCAAAGTATGACATAAATGTTTTGCAATTATCATGTTTCTAGTTCATCTCTTTAAAAATTATGTAATGTTACATAAAACTCCAACAAAATTTGTAATATTTTTAATCACATAATATTGCCTATTAAATTTTACAATAAATAGAAACAAATCAGCATAGAAATATATGAAATTTCATTCTTTTCCTATGAGAGAATATTCAAATTTTATAACAGATTGACCACAAGGAGAGGTCAACATCAAAGATTCAGAGTTCTCAATAGTGAGGGAAAAATAGGACACATGCCTTATGTTAAAAATAGAAGATACAATCACCCTTCTTTATGGCTGACAAACACATATCTGTATCACTATATATCTCTATATTATATATATCATAGACATGGATGTCTCACATTTTCTTTATGCATCTGTTGATAGGCATATAGACAGTATCCTTAATTTGGCTATTGTGAACTGTGCTTCTATGAACATGAGTACATATGCATCACTATAATATGTAGACCTTAAAATTTTTAGGAAAAATTCTTGGAAGTTGAACAGCTGGGTCAAAAGGAATTTCTGGTTATAGTTTTATGTGTAGGACAATGGGTCTATCTTAAATCCACAATCCCATGAAACTTTTGAATACAGAGGCTAAATATTGTATGAATCTCTAATATGAGAAACCTCAAAAATAATTTAAAGAGTCAAATAAAAGAAAGATGCTAGAAAACAGTAAGATAGGCTCTGTGGAAATGTGAAGATGATTCAAAAAGGACGGGGAGAAGAAGGCAGCATAGGAAAAGAGAGTAACATGATCAAGATACAATATATATAAATACAGATTCTTCAGGATGAGTGTAATTACTATGTATCTCAAATATGCACCAATGCAAAAGAAAACTTATAAAAATAAAATAAAATATCAGGCTTCCTACCTGCAAAGCCAAAGTGAAAACCCATTACATGAAATCTACAGTTTAATAAAAGTCAGGTTTAATTTGGCTCATGTTTTTAAAGGGTATAGTTCATGGTTGACTGGTTCCACAGCAGAAAAGCAGCATAGCAGAAAGAGAAAATAGAATAAAGCTGCTTAGTTCAAACAGAATGTAGAGCAGGTAAACAGAGCCAGGGAGAGAAAGAGAGACACCTTCAAAGTCATGGTCCTATGACCTATCTACAACTAAGGTCCCCTTCCTATCAGCAAGTTCAGCCAAGAACATCAGTGAATTATTCTATTGCATATAGTGCCCTACTGTTCCAATTACCTCTCCAGGAGTTTCTTAATCCACTCAAATTGACAATTAATCTTAACAATCACAGATTGCTGCAATTCCCTAATAAGGTTTAAGTCTAAGAAATATATAAAATAGACTGCATGGAATAATGTCTGACACAACAATATGTAGATGCTTTGATGAAGGACTTGATAATTACATTTTAAAATGCTGTCTGCTATATCTCAATAAGTTAGCTTTGGAAATTTTGTTGAAACTAGGGAAATTAATTATTTAGTCTTTAACAAATATTCCAGTTACTGGTAAAATGAAAGGGCAGAATGCATTAATTAATTTTCCTGCTGAGGTGTAACAGTGAGATCCCACTGATTGATTATCCAGAGGAAACAGCAGTTTTCAGCAGGGTAGAAAAGAAGTAAGTACTTCAAGGAAAAGAAGCTAGGCCAAAACAAGGAGCCAATCGATGGTAATTCAGCTAATTCAGTTTGGTCAATCTTGTTGAAAAAAATTGCAGTCTTAAAAATAGTGAAAAGTATATGATTATGCTAATAGGAACTCAGTGGAGAAAATATTTTGAAAGCTTTCTTGCTAGTTCAAATATGCATCATTCTTAAAGGAAATTTCTTGAAGAAAATATCCTAATGCTCTGAGAATTGATTTACTACTATAGTAAAAGACCTATTATTAGTTTTAAAATGTTTCAATTTCAAGATGAGGCATCTCCTTCACTAGCTCATAACCTGATATTTTTGCTCATCAGTAGAAAAGGGATCCATTTTATGTATGAAAATAGTGTTAAACATATCAATGGAATTCATTCAGGTTCCAAATGTACCAACCTTCATTGAAGATTCCTGAAGTACCACATAAATCTATTCCCATCAAATAAACAAGTCCTCCCTTCCATGGCTCTACTTTGATTTCCACTAGAAATACATATGAGCAAGCCGGGTGTGGTGGCACACGCCTTTAATCCCAGCACTTGGGAGGCTGAGGTAGGCGGAGCGTTGTGAGTTCGAGGCCGGCTTGGGCTACAACGCCAGCGCAAGGCTGGCCTGAGCTACATAGTGCGACCCTGCCTCAAAAAACCAGGGCTGGGAGTTTGGCTCAGTGCCTTAAGCGCCTGCCCTGGCAGGCGCAAGGTTGTGAGTTCAATCCCCGGTGCTGCAAAAAAAAAAAAAAAAAAAAAAAAAAAAAAAAAGAAATACATATGAGCTCTGAGTACTGGATAAGAGACTGTGCTACAGTACACAATTGTAGACTTTTGATTCTAGTTTTGTTCATCTTGGATCAAGTAGCCCAAATTCTGCTATATCAGTGACAGTAAAAACATTCGTTTCCTGCTCTACAGGCCCATGACTGGAACACAGCTGACCCTATGTGCAGTTTCAAAGACACAAACCCATTATGACTCAAATGTCATTGGAAAATGGACATTTACTTTAATATCTAAAAGTAAGAAGTTTGTCTGTAATTTAAATGGCATTTACTAATTCCTTGAAAGTATTTGTTTTGAGAATCCAAGATAAATAAATAAAGGAAGATAAACTGAACATGAAAAAATAATCTATTATGGTTCGTACCTAGATGCTCCCCCAAAGCCTCATGTAGTCATAGCACTTTGTGTGTATGTGTTGGGGGGGGTGAATCTAGAGTGTGTGATTTATTCATAGTGCAATGTTAGGATTACTGGTGCTATGGTTAAGGGTGAGTGATTGCTAGATCCATCTAAGGATTGAGTTGATACTTCCCTAATCCCAGGAGACTGTATACAATGTAAGGTAGAGGAAGAGGCTTGTCTCTTCTTCCTTTTCTTCCTTTTGCTGTCTTCTGCTGCCATGAATTGTTTCTACTGTCTTATATCTCACTGCCAAGTCACCCTGTCCTGAATCCAGCCAATTATGGACTGAAAATTTTACAAACTGTGAATTAAATGTACCTTTTCCCCTTTAACATTGGGTGTTGGGTGCTTTGTCTCAGTAACTAAGGGAAAATAACAAAGACAGAATATGGTACCAATAGTGGGGTTGTTGCTGTAACTATCTGATCATGTGACTCAAGTGCCTTTGTAACTGGCTTGTGGGAAGGGGAAAACTTAACAAAAGTTTGGAGATTCTGGGAAAAAGTAGAGCTGGAACACCTGAAGCTGTACTGTATGGGAGATTCTGATCATAGTTCAGAAGACTGGAAAACTGGCAAAGAACAGGCTCTGGAGGCTTTTGCTGGAAAGAAGAACTGCATTGGCTATTGGACTCCAGATAATGTGTGTTATGGCTTGCAAGAAAGTTTGTCTGCATTTTGCTCATGTCCTGAGACTTTGCCTAAGATATAAATTTAGGATGACAGGCTAGTTAATCTTGTAGAAAAGTCTTTCAGGCAGTCTAATGTTGAGGTGGTGGCAGGTCTGCTGTTGGGGACTTTTAGCCAGATCTATGTTGAGAATCAAGGGTAAAGAGGCCAGCAAAATGATTTAAAGTATTTTGAGTTTGGCCAGAAAGGTGGGTGCAGTAGAGCTGTGGGCTGCAAAGATAGAGCAGAGGAGATCTTGATTGCTGAAAAGGAACAGGAGAATAGAAAAGATGGCCTGAGTGCTTCACAAGAAGCAGCAGGACTCCTTCCATTGCAGTCAAAAGTGAAAAGTGACAAGATGTTCCTTTGAGAAGAGAGACCCAGAGCTCCCTGTTCCAGAACGGTGGAAACTGACAGAAGTTATTCTTTGGGTTTTAGTTCATTGGCACTGAACCCCTACAGCCAAGAGAGAAGGAAGTCTGGCAACTGCTCCAGCTGACAACAGACATTGGCATCATCCATGTGGTGCTGCTCTTACGTGTATGCAAGATGCAAGAGTTGTGGGGTCGGGAAGTCTTCCACCCAGATTTCAGAAGAAAGCCTGGAAGGTCAGGCAGTGTTCCCTTAAAAGGACAGTGTGTGAAGCTGTGAGTGTGAACCTAGAGATGCAGAGGAGACCCCAGAAGTCTAGAGAAGCCAGGAGTGTGAATAATCTGAGGAAAACTGTACAAAGGGAGCAGAGCTAACCCAAGAGAGAAACCATGCACCTTCCACCAGCAGCAGTGTTATAGGGGCTGAGCCACCCAAACCCTTAGGAATTCACATCCTACCACAGATTTCCTTGGATGCTGAACATGGAATTATAAGACTTAATGTTTTCCCTGCTGGATTTTGGATTTGCTCTGGTCCTATTCCTTTGTATCTCCTGTTTGTAACTTTTGGAATGGAAATGTATATCTTGTGTCATTGAATATAGAAACTGTTTAACTTTCTTTTCATTTGTATAGAGGCCCACACCTAGGAGTTTGCCTTAAATCTCAGAGGAGACTCAGGACTTGCACTTTTAAGCAATGGTGAAACTGTTAAGACTTTGCCAACTCTTAGAGATCAGTCAAGTGCCTTTTGTATATAGGAATGTGCATGAGTTTGGGGGCAGCTAGGGGCTGAATGTTATGCTTTGTCTCTATATGTGCTCCAATGCCTCATGCAGTCATAGGGTTTTTACATGGGTGAGTGAACCACCAGTGTGTGATTGATTCATGGTGCAATGCTAGGATTAAGGGTGCTGAGGGTAAAGGTAGGTGATTGCTGAATCAGTCCAATGATTAGATTGGGAACACACTAACCCTGGCAGACTGGATATAATACAAGGTACAAAAAAGGTTTACCTCCCTCTTTTCTTGCTTCCTTTTGCAGTCTTCTGCCACTATGAACTGTTGCTCCTCTGGGATGCCCTGCTGCCAAGACCCAGAAAATTATGGACTGAAAACTCTATAAACTGTAAATTAAAAATCCTTTCACTTTTTAACTTTGGGTGTCAGGTATTTTATCTCCAGAATGAAAGGAAAGTAAACATTACAGAATTCAAGATACATAAATAATGTCCCTCAAAGATCTTTTGTCAATTAACAACCATGTAAGTACACTAATGAAAACCAACAACAGATTTTCAAAATCAGTATGGCCTTCCTTTGTACATTTAACACAAGGAATGAAAAGCTCATATATTTCTGATTAAGACACCAGAAATTCTTTAATAAAACAAATAATTTTAGCTATATTGTTCATTATTGTCTCCACAACACAGCATTCCCTTTCTCAAAGAGGAAGAGAATGAAGATATGGAGGAAGCAGGAAGGAGGAGACGGAAAGGGGATGAAAAAGGAATTAACATGTGTTATGTATCTCTATTCTGTAAACATCATGTGACACAAACATATGCTACTAAGAATACATAATTAGTAGCCAAATTATGTTACATACAAGTGACTCAAAAGGTCTATTTCAGTATTGCCTGAAATGGTAGGATTATGAAGTCATCATCATGAGAGGCTCAGAGGATTAAGGAGAGCCTGTGATCCCTGGATGGTATTGGAAGAAGAGTATCAAAAGGCAATGGAAGTATGGGGGAGAGGGGTTCCAGAGATGCAAATATGCCAAAATTCACTGTGTAACATAGATCGAGTTCTCACATACAGGCCCATGACTCTATACATGGTACATGACAAAATTGGTTTAAGGCAAAAGCAGAAAATGTACAACTTAGATAACTGAATAATCCATGAATAAAGCTATCTTCAGTTACAGTTCGAGACAGAGGCTCAAAAGAAAGCATCAGGACCCTACTCCATTTCTCTCCACTAGTCTTGTTCTCTCCAACACACTAGTTTTATTATCAGACAGCGTATCACTCAAGGTCTGAAGTTTTTGAAGCAGTGTTCCGGGAGTAAGTGAGTGGAAGGGAACTTGAATAAAAGAGAGCTTTTCTGAAAATTCTCGAGGAGTCTCTGGTCTCCACTGGGTCACAATTTGACAGGAAGCATGAGGACACTAAGGGGAATACATCCCAGGAACTTGGTATGGGGCCACTTAAATACAAGGATGGAGCACAAGAAAGGAACGATTCTCACTGTAAATTGAGAATACTTTATCAGACTAAGGAAGAATGAAAGCTGAGGAGGTCATTTACTGTACTATGGCCCTGCTTGTTTGTCATAGGCAGGCAGGTATTATTCCAGAAGCCTGTCTATAGGGGAAAAAGGATTAAATTCAGAATCTCTCAGTCATAGAAGAAGAGCAATGAATGCTGATCATGGCCACTGCAAAAACATTCTTCCTCTGAAGAATGTGTCAGAATTATAGGATATAGGTAAAAATGTTTTATTCTTAATTGTTCATATTTATGGAGTACAGTGTGATAATCAATACATGTGTACCCTGTGTAATGATTGAATCAGAGTAGTTAATATTGACATTTCTTTAAATATTTTTAAAACATTTAAGTAACACAAACAATTATTAGGGTCCAGTGTGATATGTCAATACATATAATGTGTAGTGATTAAATGGGGATAACAAACATTGCTCTCTCTTCATTGCTACTTTTTGTTTGGATACTTCAAGTTCCTCTCTTCTAGATCTTCATAAAATATAATAAGTTATTGTGAACTGTAGACATACCATCATTTGCATGTTTCTTCTTTTTAATATATTGAAGACCTCAAGGAAAGTTTAAAATACAAATATAAAATATATTTATGATTTAAAAATCCAATAGCAGTAAATGCATACAAACTGTATAAATATAAAGGCTGACATAACAAAGTTCCTGTAGATTACCTATAGCAAAGCAGAAATGATGTCTAGATCCAGGTGAAGGCAGGCCACCATGCACACATCAATCTGCCAGAAGCGTGGACAATGGTGGAAACTGTGATCCCACGTGCGGGCTACTGAACTCAGGCAAGACTCAGTCAGTGTTCACGGGGCAACATCAAAGTGCCTCCTGACCCCTGGCCACTGCAGTGGACAGATTTGATTATTGAAGACTAGCAACTAAATTGATGCGGAGAGGGGTGGGGGGCGCGGGGGTGGAAGATCACAGCTGCCTGGAGTACAGCCATAGACCTCCCTATGCATATGTGTCCCAAGTTAGGAAATCCTACTATAAACTCAAGCACTAAATCATTCAAGTACTTCATTCCTTGTAATCACTGTTTCAAAATACAGTGACATTCAACAAAAAAGAAAACCATATTATAATAATGAAACAGTCTCTTGAAGAAGCATAAAAGGTACAGAGCCAACGGAATGATTGGATATACACTTAAAAAACACATCAGCTTTGCATAATATGACTACTTTGTTCCACAGAACATGACAGCAGATACCAGGAGATGTGTAGTTTATAGCTTTACATAACACGGTAAAGCACAAAATACAGAATATTTTATAGAAAACATTTTAACACAAGGATATAATCACTTCACAGATGTTGATTAGATTGCTTTCAAGAAGCTAAGTGATTTTACTTCAGTGTTTTTAAAGCATTCTTAAATTTCCTTTTGTTGAATTTCCTTTCATACACTGGCTCTTAAAAATAATCCTGTCAAGAGCAATGACCTAAAATAACAGTCAGGGAAAACAACAACGACAACAACAAAAAAAAAACAGTGACCCAAGAAATGAATTCCATTTCCATAGTCACAGTTGGAGGCAGCCCTTCTAGCTCTGTCCTCGAACATGTCACACTCAGTGAGCTGATGGACTGGATGAGTGGCAGGGGTATCCACTGTGTTCTAGAGAATCCACTGCCTTTGTGAGTTAAATTAAACCACACCAGCACTAGTTCTCTACTAGAGAAAAGCACCCACACTTAGGATACTTTAATCTTCTTTTTTTTTTTTTTGCGGCACCGGGGATTGAACTCACAACCTCGCGCCTGCCAGGGCAGGCGCTTAAGGCACTGAGCCAAACTCCCAGCCCTGGTTTTTTTGAGGCAGGGTCGCACTGTGTAGCTCAGGCCGGCCTTGCGCTCGCGTTGTAGCCCAAGCCGGCCTCGAACTCACAACGCTCCTCCTACCTCAGCCTCCCGAGTGCTGGGATTAAAGGCGTGCGCCACCACGCCCGGCTTAGGATACTTTAATCTTCTATGTCAGAAAAATTTCTATATCATCCTAGACTTAGCATTTATAATAATTTCAAGAAAAGTTTAAATAGGATTTACATAAAAGTAATAGAGGTAACATAAATTAATCATTGCAAAAAAACTCAATAGACCAAATATGAAATTAATTTCACAATTCTAAAAAAGAGAAATGTATACTTATTAGTATTGAAACAAAAAGTTGGGGGTATAACTCAGGGCACAGTGACTGCCTGGCAAGCATGAAGTTATGAGTTCAAGCCCTGGTACCAAGACATAAACACAAAAAAAGGCAGAAACAAGGAAAAAAGCAAAGACGATGGAATATAGCGTATAAAAGTGTTGAAGCAATTTTAATAACTCAACCAATGAGTGTGTTATTAAAATTCTGTTAAAAATATTTATGTGAGACAGAATCCCCATGGTGACTCAACACCTCCATTAAACTAAAGTCCATGGGAAGACATCCCATTCTGTAGAACTCTGTGTACCACCCAGCAGTACATAAAATCCCACCAAGTCATTTAATTTCAGCATACTCCAAATTACAGTCACTGAACATCCTTTAAAAATTCAGGTTAGACCTTTTACAATGTAAAATGCATGGCAATTTCTTTGCAATACTGACTTGAAAGAGTAATCCTTAATAAAACGTCTTAAGTATGGATTCTAATAAATAATAACCATTTTGATGAGTTCTATACTTCTTTGCAAGATAGGTTACAAACAAATGAAACTTCTTATCCTAAGAGAAATTGTCCCCTAGCCCCAGTTGAAATTATAACTAAAAAAGCTTTTTTTCTAGGAAACTATAGTTGACCAAATTAAAAGTAGTTAATAAAGTGAAATACAAAACTACTCTAGGCTTTCAAATTATATTGGCCTCATTGTAGCTACTGATGGTGGAACTTTGAGAAAATCTAAGTATAATTATCCCAATTTTCTCATTCAGCCCCATAGAGATTATAACACCACATAGATTTCATTGGAATATTAAATGAACAAATTTTTGGAAAGAGTCAAATAATGCCTGGCACATAATAGACATTCAATAAAAGAGTTAACCATAGTAGGAGTGAAGTTAGTGGCAGTAATATTAAACATAGTAGCAATATACCAATCAGCCTTTGATTTGCATAGTTCAGATATGCTTAAATTTTATTTATATACTGTCTTGATTACTCTTTGCTCGTTGCTGAGACAAAACACCTGACACCCAAAATTAGGGAAGGAAAGGTTTATTTAGCTTACAGTTGTTGGAGGTTTCAGTCCACAATCATCTGGCTCCAAGACAGGGTGGCATGGCACAGGAACAATACTTCAAGGCAGCAGCACAGCAAAAGCAGCCAGAGTAAAAGGGGGGCCAGAGCAAGCTTCTTCTCCTTCATTATATAGTACACAGGACACCCCCCCCCAGGGTGGGTGTAGCATTCACAAACATCCTTGCCTTCCTTTGCACAGGATGAGGATGTTTACAAAGTAAGACCCCTGGCTCGCTGCTGACACTCTCAATTAAACTTCTGACCTTCTCACACTGTAATAATGGCCAGGTAACTGTGCTCTACGCCCCAGGATGTAGAGCTGCTGAGTTACTTAATTAAGCTGCTAGACTTCTCAAGTTGACACAATGTATAAACCGTAGCAATCCACCCCTTGTCAACTTGGCAAACAGATACATTTCTATATATCAGCCTCCAGATACAAAGCCATGCTTATTCTTAACATTTTGCAACTTAACAATATTGTAACACATCTTAACAATCCTTAAGAACCAGCATTAAGTCTTCCCACACTATATTACATTCAAAACAACATTTTCTCCTTGGACCCCCAAAGACTTATGCACATCCCTTTATGCAAAAGGCATTTAGTCCATCTGCAAGAGTTGCCAAAGTCCTAACAGTTTCAGCTCTGCTAAAAAGTCCAAGTCCCAAATCTCCTCCAAGGTCTATGGCAAACTCTTACCTGTAAACCCCTGTACAAATGAAAACCAGGTTAAACACTTCTAGCATATAAAGGCACAAGGTAAACATTACCATTCCAAAAGTTACAAACAGGGGACTACAAAGCATTAGAACAAAAACAAGACCAAAATCCAGCAGGGCAAACATTAAGTCCTGTAGTTCCATGTGAACCATTTGAGACAATCTGTGGCAAATTGTAAACTCCAAAGGGCTTGCATGGTTCTACCCCTGCCGCGTCCTTTTCTAGCCATATTCTGCTGACAAAGTCCAAACATGGAAGGAAAGAGGGACCCGTGTTCTGCTGACAAAGTCCAAACATGGAAGGAAAGAAAGACCCATGTTCTGTTGACAAAATCTAAACATGGAAGGAGGACATTTTCTAAGAAAAGGCCGCAGCATAAAAATTGGTTTTGTGGGAATGGGTTGATGTTTCTTGGGAACTACTGTGTTAACTTGTGCTCTGATCCGGTTCGAAAAATTTCTCTTCTTTCTTTCCCATGCATAAAATCAGTAAACAAAGTGCGGACTCCCTAAGAACAAAAGAATAGTTAATAAAATGTTTTTCTACTATTAATGGTGTAGTGGTCTGATACCAACTCAGACTGACGAGGCCAAGGCCAGAGTAGAAGTTTGAGAGCTTTTGGTGATAATAATAATAACCAGCTGGCTGGGGCTGCCTGGGAACCTCCATGCAGAGAGGCCAACATGCTACTATGTTTTGTCTTTTAAGAGAGACAAGGTAAAAAACACATCCTTGCCACTGTGAGAACACCGTAGGAGGATCAGGGGCTAAATCATAGCTAAATATGGCCCTGTGTTTTACAGGCTTTTAGCTAGGCTACTACAATGGAACATTTAAAACAATTCGACCCCTTATAGTACATTAGACCTCCCTAAGTCAAGATTGATATTTTAAAGCAATTGTTAAGATTTTTCCCCATAGGTAAATAAACTTGATTCAACTAATTAAAAACCAATCAGTAATCTACTAGTAGCCAAAACACACTTCA